>JZKD02S0350992.1:63613-93453 GCA_000966675.3 Picea glauca
TCCATACCACGATCAATCGAATCAAAGCTAAATCCAATCAAAGCTAAACTGGGAAAATGACATTCGATTTATCAAAACAAAATTATATACAATAATGCATGCTTATGTGACGAAGAAAATATACGCTGTAAACAGAGCTATGAGTTTGTCATATAAATAGGTGACTGCTCGAGCTATGCCAATTTTTAATTGACGACCGTTGTAGCCGACTCCACATTCTTAAACAAAATAGAACCTGTTGTTCGTTGTTTCTTATCAGTGGCTTGCAATTTAGCCCTTTGACTGGTGAGCCTTGCAACTTGATCCTCCAGAGAATGAATTATGGACTACAACATTGGCACATCAAGGTAATACCTTTCTAACCATGAGCCACACTGATCACATGGTGGAGCAGCTGGTTGAGATAGAGCAGGGGAGGGTTTTGACGAGTCACCGGGGGTTTCACAAGGAATTTTAATGCCTGGATAATTAGGGTCATTTTGCAAGAAAGGTGGTAGGTTTTTCACAAAGTCGTATGCGGGTTTGTCACACAGACCTTCCGAATAGGGATACTCACTTGCCAGGTAACGTTCCACCTCAAAGTCAGAATCTTCACTCACCATGATAGGGTCAGGGTTGGCAGGAGGTTTTGGTTTGTTTCTCACCATGTGAGAGATTAATTGGGCATTCTTTTTGCCTTTGGAATTCGTAGTAGGTTTGGATTTAGGCCTTTTAGCCACGGGTTTAACAGTTTCGACATCCTTGGTCACAGAATGGGGTAGGTCCATAGGTGAGTCGGGTAGGGGTTTAGGTAACATAATACTATAGGGTACCGGGGGTACAGACTTGCCCTCGCTCACCACAGGTTTTTCAACCTATGGTGGGTTTGAATCCTCAAAATTATTATGAATAAGAAAATCATTCCAACAGTCTCGGTGTAACCCCAAATGACAAACAAAAATCATTTTAATCAACCCAAAGTGAAAAAGGCTGCTATCGGCCTGATTCCGTTTGTATCTTTTAGACATTTTAAACAGACTCCTATGCAAGTAATAAGGCATATTAAGATCATATCCCATGAAAACCATAAGTAACCAAAGGTGGTACAAGAAAACAAAACCATACCGACCCTCACAGGTGATAAACTGCTTGGTTATCATTAGCAAGTCGTGCCATCGTTTCTTTAGCATACTCGCGGGCAAACCTTTGTCACAGGAGTTAACCTTTCGTGACTGGAAGAGCAATGTCCACGGGACCTCTTCCACTTTGCAATTTTTTGACCATCTTTGCCCAGTGACAGGTAGACCGGTAGCTAAGCTGAGAAATTGCTCGTTAATTTCCAATTGCACATCCCCGACCTTGGCTCAGTAGCCATCAAAGGTTAATGCGAATTACTGAGCCATGCAAGGGTTAAATCCATCAAACTTTGGTATGAACGGGAGCCATACAAATTCCTCAAGGTCACTGTAAGCACTGTCGAACATCAACAAAGCCTGGCCACCATTGGGTTCAGCCCTTACGAATGGAGCCATGGTGCGGGCACATGGTCAGGGTTTGGATTGAAAACCACAACACACAGGAGCAAAATCATTTGGGCTAACAACTGCGAACGATGAAAGGGGAAGCAAATTAATGTGCGCGTGTGAGGGTCGTGGGATTATTCACCACCATGCAAAATAGTAATGACCAAGTACAAGGTTGTTCAATAAATCATGACATCGTTCAAACCATAATATTCGGCCAACCCAAGAATCAAACGACGGATGATATGTCAATGCGCCAATCTATTGTTTGAAACCATGAATGTTCAATACGAAATCAAACCCGAAGTTAAATATGTGCCATTGTAATAATTCAAACCATTGTCATTCAACGTTAAATCAAAACCCAAATGTTTAACCAATGCGCCATTGCATAATGTGTAATCAAACATTTATAAACATTGTGACCAATGATTTCATAAAATCGACAAGCCAAGAGCTTATAATAATAAGGATCACATTATATAAAACAAAATCAACCATGACCCCTATAGAATCAAATATAACCCGTAAATTTACATGCTCAATGCCTTATCAATCAAATAAAGATCAAGTTGTGCAATCAAAGCAATAATAGGCAAATGGACATAGTTCGAAAAATCATTCTAGCCACTTAATAACAAACCAAAGGTAAGTGCCTTTCAGAATATCAATGAGAAGATCATGACAGTTCAAATAACGATAGAGGATTTTTCACGCGTACAGTCGTGAAAACTAAATAGAAACCAATTTGCAAATTATCGCAAGAGATGAAAACATCGTTTATTTGCACAATGCGAAATCAATTTGAAGTTCAGAAGACGTAGGTGTAGGGAGCTTATAGGGAAATCGAAAAAATTGTATTGGCTGCCAACAAGAGCGAAGTGCTCTCCTGACTTATTCTTTTAATCCAACCTGCTCCATGAGCATCTATTCTTTCTCTTGCTGGATCTACACTTTATCCTCTTCAAACTTGGTTTGGAGGTCATCCTTCTCCTATTGTGCAACTCGACATTGCTCTACCACTTCCTCTTGTACTTGTTTTAGGGCCACTGTGGCCTGTTCTTTTTTTTCTTGTGCGCGATGAAGGAGAGCTTTGGTCGCATCAACTATTCTATGAAGTTGGGTAGGCTCATCTCCCTACTATGGTTATTTTGATGGCATGGGTGTAGTGGACACTGCACAACTAGATGGGAGGGCCTGTTGTACCCCTCTTAACTCTATCTCAATTATATCATACATGGCTACTTGTTTGGCTTCAGTGTTCTGCATAATATCCTGCAAAGCGTCTGATACGACTGCGATGATGAATTCAAAGTCATCGAGCGTGAGTAAAGTATGCAGCTTAGTCTTATCATCTTTGTATTTCTTTCGCGAGGTAGGTTTCATAGGGGAAACCTTTATTTTCTTAGAGGGACCATCCTCATCAATATGATCCCTACGCAATGTTACTTTGCCTTGCTTATTCTGATATTCTTTTCTATTGGTCTCTTCTTTATATACTTTGTCATCACCTCCTCGTCCAGGTGAATCTGAAGCAGTGTCTTCTGATGTACTGCTCAGGTTCTATACCTCTTCGATCTTCTTCCTTCTCCTAGTTCCAGGTGTGTGGTTTTCTTTGCGAGTGGCCTTCGGGCTGCCAATTAGTTCGGGATCAGAAATTTCTATGGGGTCAGCAGGGACAAGGAGATCTGCAGGACAATATTTAGTTATCTCTTTGAGGTCCTACTCTATGAGCTTATGGTATGAATGAAGCTCCTCTTTATGCTCATTTGCGTGCAGAGTGATATAAATAAATTTCCTATCTGCACGAAACTTCATGAGGGGTCTGAACTGGTGCAGGGTGTTCGATGTCATACAAGGGACATCCCCAATATCCCTCTTTAACTGGAGATAGTAAGTATGGAATACTGTGTTTGACTTCCATTGTTTCCCCATATTGCTCGAATACCAGAGCATGGTGAACTTTGCAGTGAGCGGCTCGAATGCCTCAATGTCCAGGAAGGTTGCACCTTTTGGCATCTCCCAAGTAGTAAATGCTATGAGGGTCAACAACCAACTAAAATGGAACTCATATCCCTGATCCTCAGATTCGCAGATATCCAATTCTAGCTGGTTGACTAAGTACTTCGCCCAGTTCATCTGTAGTCCTTCCACACATTTTCCAACAAGGTCAACAATGAACCCTGTGACCTGTGTGGGTCTGTTCTTTCTCGTGAGATTTCTTGTGATCAATTGGAAGGCCAGGTGCACTGTTCCATTATGGATGGAAGCTAACTTCTAGCCTCGCATACCCTTTTCTACATCGCCATAGGTATCCTTAATCCTCTATGCCAGGGCGTGGTCGACAGCCTTCTCTGGGTAGAATTCTTGTGGGTTGGGTCCCTACATGCTCAATTTGGTGATTCTACGAATCAACGTCGGATCGACAAATATGCACTTGTCTAGCCATAGATAGCCGCCATGGTAGCATGATAGTAGGATCTTAACACACGTGTTAACCTCCTGATGCCTTCCAAAATGTGGAATCTTCATCACATTCAAGATGGTGGACTGCACAAAGTTCATAGTCCATGGTTGGGGTATTATTTTCAAGTTCTTCCCCTTCCTCCTAGTCAAGTATCTATGAGGAGAGAGAATACTATAGTTCTTGCAGTCCCCTAGGTTGAAGTCGATGAATTTTAATTCCAAGATCTTATCCAACTGATGTTAAACTATATGTATCCCCTTTGGGAGGTATGCGATAACTAGGGTGTAATCGAAGTCTATGGGGATACTATCATGACTCACCACATTGGCCAGAGTCAGGATGTAGTTAGGCAGGATAGTCGAGATTAAATTTGCATTCACCAAGTCATCTCGATGCTTGGTTATTTTCTTGGCTGCAGGTTGGGATGGCCCAGATCCACGAGCAGTTGACGGAGAGGATTGCACTCCTCTCATCGAGGAATTTCTGAGTTCATCCGACATGCATGCTCAAGGTTGGGTAACTCACGTGGATGACTGAATGCTCAATGCAATAGAATAGGTGTCGATCTCAGTAAACACAGTGTGGTAGAAACGAGTTCTTTTGTTAGCTTGGATACAATTCACGAAAGTGTTCTCAATGCAACAGTCGACAAACTAAGTAGACAGTGAGGTAATGGATCTATTCAATGGGAGAGAAGCCTTCATCAATGCAGTTTTGTACCTTATGGTGCAATCCCAACGGTCTGATGGAGAGCTTTCTAGTCATAACCGATGTTCTGACCGTTCGGGAGCATCGGTCTAATGGTAATAATGCCTCCAACGGCTATATCGCTTTGCCATGGCAAAGTTCCATGTTGCATTGTTCTGATATCCCAACGAAGCTCTAGTTTTTCAAACCTTCCTTCTGTGAAGTTCCCTCTAGAACCTCCTACAATTTTTCTAGCTTTGCTCTCTTCTTACTGAGATTTCTATCCTTCTTCCATGTGAGGTTCATTTTGGTATTCCTCTTTCCATTCTGATTCTTATCTATACTCAACATAGTAACTTTGCATTGTTGAGATTCTTTCATAGGGTTAGAGAGTAGTACTTCTTCTTTTTCTGGGGTAGATGCTCTATTCTTCTATATAGACAGGTGGTTTAAGTCTTCCTTGGTTCCTTCAACTTTGACACCCAGATCTATGATCCTCAGTAGCTTCAACTGGTCACCTTGTCCTTTCAGTATGTGTGTTATCCTCTTCGTCACGAATTCTCTTAGTTCTTGCTTCTTATGTTTTAGGGCTCCCTCCTCTTTTCTTCTGGTCCGATCCTTCTCAATCCAGGTTTTTCCTAGTAACATAGAAAATGGGGCGATGCTCTCAATAAATTTAACAACCTCAAAATATTCCTTTGTCGAAGTTCCATGAGAACTCATAGACGTTTGGGTATGTCTTCCACATAGGGTTATCAACTTTATTCTAAATAATCCTATTCCTCCCAATGAAGGAATCATAGCAGGCTTTCCTAAAATTTCCCAGGTTCTTTCTATCATGATATTCACTTGTGTTTCGTCATCCAGAAAATAGTCAATGTCGAAGTCTCCTATTCTTTTTTCTATGCACTCTTTTTCTTTGAATATCTCTGATAGGTTGATATTTCTTTGATCATTTAGGGTTTCTTTCATTTGTAGTAATACATTCTCTTATTCTTTCTAGGGTTCTTCCATGGTCTTAGTTTCTTGACCTTCCTTAGGGTTTTCTTGTCTCATATTCATTCTTTCAACCTTAGCAATCATTCTAGGGAAATCCAAAACTTCATGATCCATAGCTTTACAACAAATACAACTAGGTCTTCTACCAGGGAATTCCTTAGCAAGATGTCCCGGTCTTCTGCAACTATAGCAAAGGGTTAATCCTCTTTTTCTTTTAAATGATCCCCAGCCTTTTCTGTACTATGCACTAGGATCATAGTAGCTAACCTACAAAAAATACTTTATAGGATATTGCATCTATTTGTTAGTCCAAACATTCTTTCTATGCATAGGAATAACATATCTTTCACTATTCTTATCAGATCTACTCATATCAAATCTTCTTTCTTCTATTTGTGCCCTAGTTTTCAAGCTAGGACAAAATTTATCAAACATACATGGATCCATACTTTTGAAACAAAAAATTCCACTTATCTTACCTTTTCAATCAAAACTTTTCACTGTTCTTACCTTTATCAGAGAACAAAGCTTCAATATATTACCTCTTTTCTTCAAATCTAACTTCTCTTCTTAGCATAGAGATTTACAAGTCAAGTAGAATACTGTGCACTAGGGCAACATATCTATGCACATATCTTTTCTTTTCTTCAGTTCCCAACAATCACAGTTTCAAGTCCCGGAAACAGAACCATTTGTTGTCATAGAGGAATACCCAGGGTTCAACGCTTCAACAAAGTACCAACAAAACCCTAACTATCAGCCCTTTCGACAACACCTATGAAGCAGGTGAAGTCTCACCCGAGGTAGAGGCAGGGGTGGTTGCAGGAATTAGATGTCTGGAACCTTAGCTAGGACACAGATCTATGATTGTAACACCTTAACAGAGAACTTAGCAGTTATATTTCATTAGTATTCAGGCCTATTTTACAACACAGATAAACCCTAATAGCACAACATTGTAGTATTCATCTAGATCTAATATATTCAGGCACTAAGAATATCAACATAGATCAGATCTAGAATCTTATTCACATCATTAGGAACTAATCTATCATACTTGTCTATACATCATTGCACTAAGAATTAATCATATAAATAATAAACAACCATAATGTACAAAGCAATCACAACACAAGATATACGTGGTTCACCCCCAGCCTGGGGCTACATCCATCAACTCTTCTTCATTTTATTGTTTTCTTTCAATCTTCTACATGCACAGAGCCATAAGATGTTACTCCACATAGGACATGAGATCTATGCACACTTCGCTAGATCCTCCTTCCCCAAGATAGGTCACAACATAAAGACTTTACACAGTCTCTTGCAATCACTTGCACTTATCTCTGCAAGTTCTCAACATAGCATGCACAAAGAATTTACAATTTGCACTTAGCACTTAGCAAGGTACCAATCCCCCTCTTACATCACCTTGACATCTATTTATACATTGCAAAAAGGGTCTAAGCATGGGTAAACCCATGGGTCGACATCCACATACCCGTTACATAATCCCAAAACCCAAAAAACCCTAAATAAGGGGTTGAGATCCCATGATCTCTGGTTTGAATTGTGCTCCACCTTCGACAACCTGTTGAAGTCCAAAAATAGGTCAAACATGACCAAGGATCCTCAAAACTTGGTCAAGGGACAACAAGTGCTATCAAATGATAGTACCAAAATGTGGCAGAGGTGAAGATACTGTAGAGCCGGATGTAGGGATCCTAAAGGTAAATGTCATAGGGTGTGATCGTGATATGAAATTGATTTATAGAGGGAATAATTACATGCTAGTGTCAAACATATACCTGAAGGGGTTGTAAGATTTGTTGAACAAGTATCTACACACATGAAAACCAAATACCCAACGTGAACAATATTTGATGATAAGGAACATATAACAACTATTTGATAAAATTGAAAGTGAGCAGGCGTACCTGAACGCGGCATGAGAAAAATGCTCCTCCAGGGCCAAGTGCAGATGATAACTTGGGGAATGTGAATGTGTAGATGGAAAGATCAGTATCCCATGGCTAAGAACGGATTGGAAAACAAAGGCTCTAGGCTCCTGTAACAGAGTGTGGAAGTTGGTAAAAAGGGGATATATATGGATGGTGGGCCCATAATGCCACCTCATTTGTACCTGTCATGATTGTTGTGTTGACAAGAGATCTTTGAGAATATTTAGATATTGCGGGAGCATGAGGCTATGGATCCGGGAGTGCCAAGAGACAAGTTAGTGGTCCTATCATCTTGCACATTGTGAATTTGGTAGTTGGTAGATAGGGGTTGTAAAGAGGGCCATACAGGGTATTTTAGGGGTAGGGGCCCATAAATGCATGGGAGGTCCCCAACTGGTGGGGTGCCTTGAGTGCCGATTTTTGTATGTACGGGTTTGGGAGCCTGATGTTTTTATAGGGTAGTTGATACCTATTTTTGTACTCATAGGGGTGAGGGGATTCATGAGCCTATGGCCAGTTGTATATGTATATTTTTTGTAAACATTTCAAACTTGGATGATATATATGATGGATAAGTTTTTATCATTTGTGTCTTTGTGCTTTGTTTTTTTATGATGTATGATGTCTATTCTACGTGTTTTGATAGTTGTATGATGATATGTATATGATGTTTTTTTAATATGATAAATTACAATATAATACTATGTTATCCATGTGATCTACTACTTGATTGAGGCTTCTTGGAATATGTGTAAATGTAATGGAATCAAAGTTGCGAGATATGAGTCTAACTTGTAGGTATTTTAAAAAAAGGCACAGATCGTGAACATGACACACGTTGTTGAGTTGGAGAATGACAAGCTGGGAATCTAATAGAACGCTAAGGTGATGAATGTGGCATTGACTGACCTTGGCAAGGAGTCCAATGAAGGTGTCTTATTTGTTTTGGTTGTTGGTGGTCGGGCCTAAACATATTCTACTGGAGTGGAGTAGGATATGTGAAGGGGTATAGATGGCCCAAGCGACCGAAGCGAGATTCTAGGTCCACCAGCTGGCACCATCAGCATAACTGATGTGGTAGGTTGATGGATGATGCATCTATCAATAAAATGGGTGATAGATCAAACACCAAGAGTGGTGGTATCAAAGAAGACTAAAAAATCTACAAATGTGTACAAAGAGAAACCTAAGGTAGGGGGGTTATGCTTAGGCGTAAAACTTCTTTAAGTACAACCCGTTGATGGGTTATTTGAGAGGGTAGCCTTCTGGAGGGGCCAATATGTAGGCACCTTTAGTGAGGCAATGTTGGATGATGAAGGGGCCATGCCATAATCATTAGAATTTCCCATGGTCGAGATTATCGTGGGAAATATCATAGGCTAACACGAGATCACCTTCATTAAATGAGCGAAGGTTGACATGGCAGTCGAAGGTGGATTTGGATCGTCTTTTAGCTGTCTCATTGTGTTGTAATGAAGATCGACGGTCTTCATCAAGCGATTCTAAGGTCAACAGGAGATTCTCTATTGGAGCAGTGTCAGGTAAGAGCTTTATGGCAGTGTGTAACATGGGGATTTTTCACTTGATAGAGAGGGTGGATTTGATCCCATGGACGAGGTGGAACAATGTAAAATCGATGGAAGTTTTGACTGTCGTGCGATAAGCCCATAATGCGGAAAACAACATATGATGCTAGTTGGTCTTATGTTTGCTGACGACATGTTGTAGCATGGTTTTGAGGACTTTGTTAACAGCCTTGATCTGTCCATTGGACTGAGGGTAGTATGGGGAGGAAAACTCATTAGAGAAGCCTAATTTTGAGGAGAGTTTTGCAAATATATCACTCTAAAAATGTTTACCATGGTTGGACACTAACTGTTGTGGGATTCCAAACCAGGTAATGACATGGTTGAAGAAAAAACGTGTTGTTTTGTCAGCAGTGTTGTTGAAAGTGGGCATGGCTTCACCCCATTTGTTAAAGTAATCTACGACCAAGAAAATGTACTTGTGTCCATTACTAGATGGAGGGTGAAAAGTCATGAAGCATATGCCCCATTTACAGAAGGGGTCGGTTGTGGTGACTGTATGTAGAAGAGCTGGTGGAGCTCATGCTTTTTTTGCATAAAGTTGGCATTTGTCACATCACTTGACAACATGGATGCAATCATGAAACAAAGTGGGCCAGAAGTACCCCGCTCAAATGATTTTTTGGGTGGTATACATACCTAAGATATGATAACCGCAAGAGCCATTATGGAAATCATTCAATAATTTTTTAGCTTCGTTGATGGTAAGACATTGCCAAAGTATGGTGTCGACCCTACATCGATAGAGAATGTCTCTGATGAGGATATATCAGGGGGCATGATGATGAATGCGTCGACGATCATCTTGAGATATATGAGACCCAAAAATTTTTGTCTGAAGGTAGACGAGGAGGTCGACATACCAAGGGTCATCGAAGGGGATGAAGAAGAGGTGTTCATTAGGGAAGTCCTCGTTGATGGGGGAAGCTTTGGCATCCAAGGGAAAAGTCGTAATGAGTTCATCTAGGATAAGAGTTTTCTTGATTTTGGGAGTAGATAACTCTAGATCATATTCCTAGAGGATAATGATCCATATGGAAAATTTTCCATTAATCTGTCATCGACTAAGCAAGTACTGCATGGGGTTAGAATCTGCTATGACCTTGGTAGTTCAAAGCAGAATATAGTGTCATAATTTTTGGACTGCGAGGCCAACTGATAAGGTGAGTTTCTCATCATGATTCTATTTCAAGGGTGGATCTGAAAGGGTCTTACTAATGTTTTAAATCACATGTTCATGCCCATCATCCCCTAATTGGACAAGGACTCGTGCAACTAAGACAATTGAGGTTGATAAGTAGACAATGTAATCATGATCATAGTCTAGGGGACTAATCAAAGGGGCATTGGATAGGGAAGATTTTAAATAATCAAAACTTGTTTGAGGATGCCCATCCCATCAAAATGGGATATCATGTCACAATAGGTGGAGAAAACAATATGTGTTAGTAATGTAGTCTGGGAGAAAGTGACACAAAAAATTGGCTTTGCTTTGTAGGCTCTGTAGTTGGTGTAAATTCCTAGGTGGTGGAATTTTTGTGATAGCTTGGAACTTGAGGGGGTCCACCATGATGTTGTTTTGGGAGATAATGAACCCAAGGAGGCATCTGACCGTGACACAAAATATGCACTTGAGGGGGTTCAAGCGGATATTATACTGGCAACATCGTTGGAAAATGATGCGTAAATCGTCTAAATGTTGAGTTTGCTTTTTGGATCGAGTAGTGAGGTTGTCCAAATAAGTGAGGATGATGCGAGAAAGATCATGGAAAATATAGGTCATGTCCCATTGAAATGTAGCACCTGCGTTCTTGAGTCCAAAAGGCATGACACGATAAGAAAAGGTACCCCATGGGGTTGTAAAAGAAATTTTGTATTGATCTGTTGGGTGGATTTGAATTTGGTTATAGCCAAAGAACCCATCCATAAAATAAAGTGCCTCATGGTCGACACAATCATCAATGATTTGGTTGATGAAAGGGGCTGGGAAGTTGTCCTTGGGATAGGTATGGTTGAGATCGTGAAATTCATTGCAGACGCGAATAGTTCCATGTTTTTTGTTAACAGGGATGGGGCTGGAGACCCATAAAGTATACACATTGGGACAAATGACCCCAACAAAGCATAATTTATCAATTTTGGCTTTGATAGCCGCAAATTTGAATGGGTGGAGGGGGAGTTTCTTTTGACGAACAGGGGAAACATCCAGCCAGGTATTGATTCAGTGTTCGAATATAGAAGGATCAATGACAGGAATCTTCATATATGACCAGGAAAAAATGTCTCAGTATTCCTAAAAGAGAGATTTGTAAGCAAGGATTTATTTAGGGGAGCATGTGACGTCAATGGTGATCTCTTCTATGATGCCTGGTTTAATGAAAATTTCAATGTTGGTTGTGGGTGAGATGTTGTCCATGTTGCCTTATTCAAAATTATTAGGGGTAGGGATAGGGTTTTTAAACCAGTCAATGTGCCCCAGAGGAATAAAATCCTTGGTTTCAATTGCTCACAAGGAGGCTTGGGTAGGAGGGTGAAAGGCCTCTTGTGAGTGAAAAAGTGCACAATGATGGAGTGCATTCCATTAGCAATCGGGGGTGGTTAGTTCCTCCAATATATCTTCATCGTAGTGGAAAATGAAAGAAGATAGGGGATCATGTGTGATGGTAAGGGGAACCATCGACAGGTAAGTGTTATTTTCCTCAAGGGATGATGATGTAGAAGGGGTATTGTGTATAGGGTGTGATGGCTCACTTGACATGAACTGAATGTCACGATATGATGGATGGTACCTCATTCACATAGATACTAACAAAGAAACATAATGAATGTTAGTAATGTGAGAAACAATAGGGAGAGCCTGAGGGGGATCGAGAAAGTATGTTTGGTGTACATCGGCTAACATTTGGTAGAATTAAGGTAGAGTCAGGCAATGATGGGTGTAATGGCCATATTCTGAGCATATGGAACAAGCGAAATTGGTTCATAACCTTGTATTGTGTGCGGTTGAGGACTTCATAGTAGTAGATGAAGTATTAGGTGGAGTGGTAAGAAATGGGGTTTCTCTAGGGAGTTGGATAATATTGTGCAACTCAGGAAGAGTAGGACATCTGTTAGTGGGGTGTCCTTCTCTTTCGCATAGTGTGCAAGGAGGTTGATCTCGAGGAGGGAGCAGAGCTATGGGCTTGTTCTTCCTTCTTCTACCCCCAACGGTAGTGATGTTTCCTCTAGTTGGGGGTGATGGTGGTGTGGAAGGAGCCTATACTAGGATCTGCATCAATAAACCCTCTGTCTGAGGAGGGAGAGATGGTGTAGGAACCATAATGGGTGGATGGAGATACCATACAGGGATGGCGAGTACCATGTTGGGAAGGGTGAGAGTAGCAGCTAACAGGAATGATTGGACTCCAAGTGGGGGGTAGAAGAAGGGGATTTGGGTAATGGCTTGGGGGACTATCTTCCAAAATGGTATTTTCCCTTTGAGGGGGGGTAAATCTAGGACAAGTGGTTCCATGGTAGTTTCAGGGAATTCCTAAGGTAGTAGTTCTCCAACTAGTGGATCTTTGATGTGGGGAGGGGCCTCCGTGATAGGAGTAGTGTCTATGATATTAGTTCCATTAGAGGAAACTAAACACACTTGTGTTGACATGGGAGGATTTAGGAGAGGTGGTGCTCTATGGTAAGTCCCTAACTGCAAGTATGGGTCCTTGTATATTCCAATTCCCATGTCGATGACTGAAAAAAAATATAATATAGTGCTGACAAGGGGGAGAATGTTATCAATGTTGGCAGAATGATTAGTATTGTAATGTGTAATTTGGTCGATGGTGATGATCTTATCGTTATGAGAGAAAATCATTGTACGAAACATAGAAGAGGATACATCCTTCATAGCATACATGTATTTATGCCCAAACAAGATATTGTAATCAAGTGGGGCATCGATAACCTCAATGTCAATCAGGATGGTTTTTCCCCCAAGATCTGTGGGAACATTTTGGAAGAGCCCTTTAGGGGATGATGGTCAACCATCATAAGCTCTCAGGGTGATGGGAGATGGTACTAGCTCGAGTGACTCGAGTTTCTGCCATAAAAATTTGGAAATGATGCATGTGGATTCACCTTCATCAATGATACACCGATGAACTGTGATGTTTTGGATCTTAACTGGTATCTGAAAAGCTACCAGGGAGGTGAGGCGTGGTTCCCCGTTATCTATATCAAAGGTAATGAATCGAGGATCAACTTGGTTGACTACCCCCAAAGTGGAAAGCAAGGACTTTCATTGTGATGGGAAAGTTTGGAGGACCTCTAGTACATACATGGTTGTAGGGGATTGAGATAAATCATTGACTAAACTGTAATTATGGGTTTCCCTAGCATGAGGGTTATGTACATTATGTCGTAAAGGTACGCAGGGTATACGAGGATTGGGTTCAGTGTTAGGGTGTGGAATCATCAATGGTTGTCCTACAGTATCGGGAGTTTTTACCGAGGTGGTTGGGGTGGAGTCAGGAGGTAATTCATATTGATGATCGTGCATTTGCAGAAGAATCTCTTCTTCGCTGGTAAGGAGGATTTCCAGGTTGAGTGCGACCTGGATTTTGATATCGCCCCATTTCTGGTGGGGTAGAGTTGATGTCTTGTTGGGTATTCATCACACCTTGGTGTGGAATAGTGTTTTGAAAAAATTCCAAAGGTGGTGGTTGAAAATAGTGTTGAGGGGCCTGCAGAGGGGCAGGCAGTGCTAGGGGGCATTGAGTCTTCATGGATTCTTTCATCTGTTTAAACTCAACAATTTGGGGGCATTGGTGAGTATAATTTCTATACTCACCACATAGATTGCAAGGGAAATTAGTTATGAGGTTATTTTTCTTCACTTTTCATGGTTGATTTTTATTGTTTCCCCCTTGGGGGTTTTGGTTGCCTTGATTCTAGTTTCCCCCAGCGGGTTGGTTTTGTGGGGGGGTATTTCCTCCTGGTCCTGGGTTGATATTGTTTTGGTTTTTTCCTTTCGTCTTGGAATTATTCAGCTACTGGGTCACATTTTCCATATTCAACTGTTCAAAAGCATGAACCTATTGAATGGGAGAGGGCTGAACAAAATCAACAATGGCCTGTGGTTTCCCTTTTGGAGGAGCAACTTGTTGGGGGGGACCAGGAAATGGAAAATATGGATTTTTTTTTGGAGACGATCAATATGGTGTGTAGGAAGTTGAAGTACTTCCACAATTGTTGTGGTTATATGTGGCAGTTGTGGGTGAACATGTACTTGGTTTAGGAACCATATGAATCATGGGTACTGGTGGGGGTCCCCCCAATGGTTGAGAGGGACCAACATAATATAAATATTAGTGAGTGGGAGGAGGGTAATAAGATGTCCCTCCATGTGGTTGTGGGTATTTTTGTGCACCATAAGTAGGTGGTGGGTGGGTGTAAGGGTTGAGATGTGTCATAGAACCAATCAACCCATCCACAGCATGGGAGACCCCAGGTTTGTCCTAGCCAAATGGTAGGGGTCTAGGTGCATCAGGAAATATTGTGTACAAGTAACATGATTAAGCATATATGAGGTAAAATTGTTGGTCCTTTTTGATGGCCTCCTCCTCTGATTGAGGAAAAGTGGATGTTGCATATTTGGAAATCACAAAGACGAACAATTTAAGAAACCAATCAAGATGTTGTTCTTTGGTGGTTTTTTCTTTACACAAACTACGTCATCACCGACATTCATGGATGTGGTCAACGATATGGATAGAAGTGGTTTGTTTGAACTCAAAGAGAAGTTCTAAGATGGTATCATGATGAACTGGCAGTTGGAAAAAGGAAAAAAAGGCCTTGGCCAATGATTCAAAGGTCACATGGGACCCTGATTTTTCATCCACATACCATTTGGTTGATGAACCAGTGAGAGTTATTTGAAATAACCTTAAGAAGATGGAATCATCCATGATTTTGTTTGAAGAGAACTATAAGTGGAAGGTCATAACATGGTTGGCAGGATCTTCCCCTGGTTTTCCTTCAAACTTTGGAAGGTAACTTGGTAGGAATATTAGGTCAAGTAGCATCATGCAAAATTAGATCATTTGTGAGTTTCGTTAAATCAGGAATGTTGAGGGATGCCAGGTATGGCATAGGGAGATTTGGCAGAGGATTAGTTCCAGCCATCATGTGTGTAGGTAATGGACCTGTCCCTTGAGAGGGATTTAGTGGGTGTGTACTTATTCCTTGAGAAGAAGTTTGACTCCCACCTCCTTGTGAAGGAGAACCAATAGATGGATGGCATTGGGTATTTGACCCAAGCAAAGTGGAACCAAGTAAAGTTGATCCCAAAATAGTATCACTTATGGGGGTGTAAGAGGGTTGAGCCGGTGAGTTGGAAAGACTAGGAACTCCTCCTAGAATAGGAGGAAGATTCTGCAAGCGTCTAGAACAATGGGGATTCTGTGGGTGCCCTATGGTTCCGACTAGAAAAGTGAATGTGTGAAAATGGTGACAAGACAAATAAATGAACTAGTTCTTTTATATTTTTGACATTCACAAAATAGTATAACTCACAATTGCATATAATCAAATGAACATCATACATAAATCAATTGTAAAATAAACAATCATGTGGATAGGTGGATTTTGTTTGTGTGGGGGAACAATAACAAAAAATAAAATCTTGTGTCCTAAAATACTTATCATCCTTCCTCTCAATTTAGCACTGAGCCTTCCAATAGCACTCAATAGTGGGCTTTGAAGCCATTGGAAGAGGAACTAGTGAATGTTGAAGTAGTCAGTTATAATGAGGGGTAGAGGGTGCATATCTTGAAAGAACTAGCGATATTTCCCAATAGCCACACAAAATACGACCAAGGTGTGATTGCAGCCCACAACAGCCACATGTGTAGATATCCTAAGTTTATCCACTAAGTACCTTGGTCAAAGTGAGACATTTAGATTTTCGGCCTCAGAAATGGGTCACAGGTTGGATGCCCTCACAAGAGTTGGGTGTCTCAAGGAGGGATACGCAGAACAATCGAACTTTGGCCTTCGACCCTTCACGGGTATATCCCTGCCTTATGGTATAGTAACACTTGACTTGGAGGATTTTGAGGATCCCTATTCTCAACTTCTATTGTTTCAAAATGAGAGAACCTGATAACAGGGGGTTATTTGGATTCCTACCCCTAAGATCCTACTTAGAATAAAAATTTATTTTGGCACTCCCTGTAGAGGAAAATTTAGTGGGTTCTTAGAAAATTTTATATGTGGTGGGCTGCGAGATTGGGGTCATGGACCAATCTCGTTTTGAATTAAATGGGTGTGGATAATTTCCAAAGAAGTAGTCATATCTTTCGAATTCTTTTTGAAGAAATCCTACTTCGACCTCCACTATTCTAAATAGAAATTATGTGTGTAAGGAGTGGCTTCATGTGAAAGAAAGTGAAAAGTGTGCAAAGATTTTAATAAGTTAAGTGTGAGATTGAAACATGTGGACTTCTTGTGGTTCTTACAAATCTTCTTACCTAGCTTACTATGTGTCTTTATTACAACCCTGTGGAATATTTAAAGCCCTAGAGAACTAGCAATGTGGACACATGGGTCCTTACAAATCCTTTAAACTCCCTAGAATGTTGTTTACACTAAGAAAGATCTTTGAAAACTATCCTAGAATTGCAAACATGTGGGCATGTATGGGCCCATTACTTGATATTTTAAACTTTCCTAGAGTTTTTTCTAAACTAATAAAGCTTTTAGAAACTATCCTAAGAATGCAACATGTGGGAATGTATGGTCCCTTACAAATATTTTAAGATGATTTCCAAAACTAAGAGGATCCCTAGGGGGGATTTTTCCTCTATTAAATATTTGTTAAGGTAGATGAAACTTCCATTCAACCACATTTTTTGATTCCCAATATCACACTAGGGTGTGAGGGCAGAGCATACTTGCGGGTTAAAATTAGTTTCTAGTCCCAAATTAAGTGATTGCGTTTGAAAAGAAATAACTTCAACTTAAAATTTTAAAATCCAAATGAGCCATCCATGTGGAAACAAATAAAAAGAGAAGAATAGTGATTCTTTTAACCCCCAAGTGCTTATGTTAGATAACCTTTCTTGAGAAAGGACTCTAATTGAAGTGTAGTTGATTTATAAAGTGTAGGAAATTAAAATCTGAAGGCTAGGGGCCCTCAAACCATGCATAAAAACCCTTACAATTTGAGAAAATTGGACTTATGCATGGGCTACAGTTCTAACAGGCACGTAGAGGGCACAGAGTGCACAGAGAAAATAATTATGTGTTGTGCACAGTGAACAGAGTGTGCATCTGTGGGCCTTGAAAGCCGTGCACTTCTTGTCATGCGTCAGGGGAGAAATTTCCAAGTGAAATACTTCTTCCTTGGCTGTAAATTTTGACTTTGGCAGGTTGGTCTAGGCCGGTTTTGGTACCTACATATCAAAACAATCAAAATGAGGTGCTCTCAAGACTTAAATAGAGAGGAATTTGATATCGATCCCCAGTATGGTTTCTAATCTGTTGTGTTGGTTTTGTCACATGGGTGAGAAAAAACACAACACTTGCATGCTTAGTTAAGTCAGCTAAACAAGACATAAGTTTGTGAGTTGATTAGATATCCAAATACACATGAAAAACAAATAAATACAACTAAAAACAACTAAGAAAAAAATGTTAGAGAAACTTGAAGAACTAGAACCATGAAAAGCAAAACTTTTCCAATATATAACTACCAATGGATCAATACATTGATAGGCTAAACACCGTAGAGAAAGGCAGGGAATTATGAGTCCCCTCTTCCTCCTTGGGAAGGCTCTTGAGTTCCCTAATATAGAGCTCTTCTCTTCATACAATGGAAAATTAAAAATGGTGAAGAAATACAATGCTTATTCCCTCAAGAGGTGAGTGGAATGGCCTATTGCAATGGTGATTGAATGATTCAAAGAGAAAAGAGGATTCTCAAAGAAGAATTCTTGGAGAATAACAATACCTTGAAGTTCTTATTTTTCTAGCACACCCATGAAACATATTTATAGAATCCATACATGGCAAGATATAATTGGCTCATAGTGTGAACAAGGGGCCTTTTAGGGAACTTCCTAGCCCTTGACCAACCTCCAAGCTATATTTCGCTCAGATATGAGTGTCAAATCATGTTGGGGGTCAAACTAGAAGTGGTTGAGGGGCCAACAAGATTCATAAATGCATCATTCAAAGGAGTGCATGAATTTTCTCATAGACAGTCGTGCATATTGTGCATAGTGTAGGCTGAGGCCTATGTTAGCTTGCGCATTTTGCGGATTGTGTGTGTGCTCCATTTGGTGAATTTGTGCACTTTGATTTTTGAACCAAGTATATAGTTTTTTGCCTTTTTGTGGACTTTGGTGTTGTAGGTGGACTAATTGTTGTTGGCATTGATGTATTTCTTCAACCATTGTGTGCAATGTTGCAGACGATTTTTCAGTGATAACACACCAAGTTGAGGAGATTGAAATGTGTGGACATGTATACAAAAGGTCAATGTGGATGGTGGAGAGGCACTTGAAGTCATTGAATTATTTTGTTGGACAAAGAGAACGTCTTGAGGGTTCTATGGTGGAGGGATATATGGTATATAAATCCTTGATGTATATTAGTCATTATCTTCCTAAATTAGCAGCAAGAATGGAGGTGCCTTGCATTTGGGATGTCAATTCCATCAAAACATTTGAAGGGGAGGTCTTGGTTAGGAAAGGTAGAATGAGGAAAGTGAAGTAATTATTATATGGTAGCTGAGATCTTTAATACTTTGCATTATTAATTTTTATTTTTATTGTACTTATTAATTAAATTTTATCCTTCCATCAATTATTAATATTTATTATTGTTAGTCATTTTTTTATTTTTTTTTTCGTACATTTGGTTGAGAGTGGGATGCACTAAATTTATTCATCGGAAAGAATCTTGATTGGAAGAATTTATGGATAGATTGATGTAAAATACAATGTAATGGTAGGTTATCATGGGAAGGGACGTCTACATTGCTTAAAGAATCTCATCATAATCAAGATATCAATCTTACTTAAAGGGAAATCGATTTAGCATATGGTTTAAATTATAAATAGGAAAGAATATATATAATTCACCCATATCATGTTCCAATTATTTTCGATTATATTAATATAGGTCATGGTGTGTTTTTTTTTTATAATTTTTTACTAAGTGTAAATATGTTTATTCATTAACAATGCAATTTTTATGTGTCAAGCATGTTGCAGTTGAAAAACTACAAGGTTATGTGGTGAAATGGTTGTAAATTTCGCATCAAAAAGTTGGATGAAAAGAAGAAAACCTTTGATAGTGGGATAGCTGCAATCTTTCAAGTCACTAATGTTTCCTCTAGAAGTGACAAACATCCAACAATATTTGAAGATAGATACTATGGGTATTTGAATGACATAATTGAGGGTGACTTTAATTCCTTCAAGTTAGTTCTGTTCGATGTCAAATGGTACAGGTTACAGATGAATGAATATGATCCTGAAAGAAATTTTATTGATCATTCCAATGGATTTACCATGGTTAATACAAGGATGTTTGATCTCGATATACAAACTTATGTTCTTCCAATAAAATATGAACATGTCTTTTATTCAGAGGTTCCAAGTAAAGTAGATTGGTCATACGTTGTTAGATATGATCCAAGAAGAAGGCCTGTAAAGTATAATGTACCAGAAGAAGATGATATTGAAAAAGAATAAGTTGTAGAGGAGCATGACATAGATGTAATGTCAAACGAAGAAGTCGAAGAAGTTAAGCCAGATGTAGATGAAAATTATTTTCTCGATGATGACATTGATGTTGATATTATGATCTAAATGACATTGATGACGATGTTGATATGGAAAATCCTTTCAACATCGATTCTAAACCTGATGATATAGATGTAGAGTTGGATGAAGAAGAATATGAATTATATGATCGTCATCATCGTCACCATAATCGTTTTCATCGTTGTCATGTCATTTCCATAATCAACATTTTTCATTTTTGCCATCGTCATCATTGTTGGCGCAGAATTGATCAGACAAGGGTCCTTCTCAGGTTACCAACAAAAGGTATCGAGTAGTCTAGAGCATTGGCATTTTAATCTCCTCTAAAGAGAAGAAGTCTCACTCGAAGTGAAACCAAGACAGAATGATAGGGAAGGGCAAGGATAATACTTAGGTAGGTTCCTAGAACCTTCAAGATTCACCATGATCTTGCACAAGACAGGCTAACTACAGAACAAATCTAAGCTCATACATACAAGAACTAAAGATACTTAAGTTACGAAAAGCATTGATACACAAATATATCATATGGAGCTTATCAAGCATAAAGGAGTATTGTAAATATACAATGCATAAGCGTAAACATAGAATGACACATTATAATTCACAATTTAGGGTCCTTCTTCATATATTAACATCAGAACTTCTCGGATACAATCTCAAATATACAAGTTAGTACTCTTTCACAGACTTCTGGCTCTGGACTCATTGTTGCGCCTCTTTCGTCACCTTGGTGAGAAAATAAGAGGTGCTTGCAAGCTCAGTTGGGTCTGCTGAGTAGGACAACTATAGAGAAAAGAGTTAGAGAATGAAAAACAAAACTATAATTAAGAATTAATCTAATAAAAACTAAAATCATAAGCATAGGGACATAGAGATAACAAGAAAAAAAGGACCCATGTCACCAATGTTTGAGGCTTGATCTATTGATGAAAACAAAGCAACAAGAAGAAAGGGGACTATGAGTCCCTTCTTCCTCCAAGGGAAGGCTCTTGGACCGTCACTAGTAGCTCTTCTTACAACAAAGAAAATGAAAATGGTGATGAAAGAACTCTTTGCAAATCCACTCAATGGTGAGATGGATTTCTCAATGAAATGGTGCCAATGTGCTCTTGTCAAGGATGGAGTCCTTAAAACAATATAGGCAGCATAACATTACTTTGAATTCCTTGAGAAAATGAGGTGCATTCATGGCTTTTTATAGCATTGCATTGGGTTATTGTGTAATTGTTTTGTAGTGTGAAAAGAGGCCATTTAGGGCATTATTAGGTCTTTGACCAGCCCACCATTCGGATCTAGCCCAGATTTGTAGGTCAAATCAGCTTGGGAGCTGAACCATAAGTGGTTGGGAGGCCGACCACAGTCATAAATGCGTCGTTTAGCAGGTGCACAAATTTTTGTGCTAACAACCACGCATCGTGTGCATATGCACTCTTTCTACATTCCTGTGCCGCGCATGTGCACACGCGCCCAATGCCTGCAAAGCACTCTTCAATTTTTTACTACTTTATATAGTTTTTTTCCCTTTTTTGAATGTTGTGAGATTAATTTAGGGCCATTAATGACTTCATTACTGTTTGACGATGCTGAGTTCTTGTAACCATGTGCGGATGAAATTTCAGTGATAACAGATGCCCCCTAATGGATGAGGTTAGGAGCATACGTATAGCCAAAATCCATCAATGTTTCTTCTATGGAGAATGTTGTTGTAAGATAGAGCAATAGTGGGATCGTTCAGAGTGATCCATTGGAGAAAAAAGGAACCGGTAGGACCCGACCTTCTATGAGGTGCGCAAAATAGAAAACTGTGTACAAATGAGGCGGGCATGCCCCATGCTCGTGTCATGTAACTCTGAAAAAAGATGACTGAAGTGTTGGTGTAGACAACTGCAGCACCATCGGGGGCGGTGATGATAAAGGCAGAAGACAATTCTACAAAGAAACATACTCTGAATAATAGGCAATGATCGCGGTAATAAGTATTGGCGATGATGCAGGCATTGATAGCCCTACCAAGTTTAGAGGTCTTCGGCAAATGATAGAAATAACTACAATAGTCGCAAAGTAAGACCCACCATAACATGAGAAAGTGTTGGCGTCAAATGTTACAGGGGTCAACGACAACAGGGAGCAATGGTGTTTCTCCCTGTGCCGTCCAAGATCTCTCATTGGATGGATAATTAGAATCAAGATACTGTCCCTCTTCTAGAAAATTGTGCCGATGTCGACAAAAGGGGAACACAACTCCCAGAAGCAAAGGGCTTCAGGAAATATACTGAGGTGAGGAAGTGGCAAAGGTACATGGACGAAGTCAGGAAGTGGGAAGACTCAAGACTGCCCGTGGTTGGAGAATGTATGAGATAAAAAGTGGCCGCAACCGTGTAACAAGGTTGAGTGGTAGGGGGATGACAAGACTGGTGATAAGTTGTGCCAGAGGTGGGACAAGGTGAACAAAGTCAGAGGGTAGAGGTAAGTGACCTGTGGGGTACTCTAAAGATATGGACGATGCCGGAAAGGGTGGATGATAAGTAATGCTCCAACCAAGGGTGACATGGGTTGCATTTGGCCAAAAAGGAAGGAAGCAAGTCACAAAGGTGACGACAAAAAGATAAGGTAATGACTAGAAATAAAGGCGTTTGTACAATAAATAATGAATAATTTGGGGAGAAATGTACAAATACAGAAACGGGTGCCCTAGTGTGATATGGGTGGCCCATGGAGGGCATAATCTTCTTGGAAAATTGATGAAGGGTGGGGGCCCCATTGGTGAGTTTCTATATGAGGTAGGTGAAATAAAGGTAGGTTCATAGAGGGGAAAACTGATTATGGAGGAAATGGAGGGTTCCTGATACTACGGAGGTGCAGGTAAGACAATAGAACCGTAAAGAGATAATCTGGGAGTCTGGGTGGGAAAGCTAGCAAAATGAGGAGAAGGAGTATGTGGCTGATTCGTGACATGATGAACGACTATCGGGACTCTCATCCCTAAAGGGTGATGAAAAACAACATGAGTGTCAAAAAGTGGCAAAAGGTGCTATGAATGGGACAACTCATGTGGGTAAAAATGCTACCGGGTAACAGTAGAGTCGCCAATCTATTGCGCCTCTTTCATCACCTTGGTGAGAAAACAAGAGGTTCTTGCAAGCTCAGTTGGGTCTGTTGAGCAGGAAAACTGTAGAGAAAAGAGTTAGAGAAAGAAAGAAAAAACTATAATTAATAATTAATCTAATAAAAACTAAAATCATAAGCATAGGGACATAGAGATAACAAGAACAAAAAGACCCATGTCACCAATGTTTGATGCTTGATATATTGATGAAAACAAAGCACCAAGAATAAAGGGGACTATGAGTCCCTTCTTCCTCCAAGGGAAGGCTCTTGGACCCTCACTAATAGCTCTTCTTACAACAAAGAAAATGAAAATGGTGATGAAAGAACTCTTTGCAAATCCACCTAATGGTGAGATGGATTGCTCAATGAAATGGTGCCAATGTGTTCTTGTCAAGGATGGAGTCCTTAAAACAATATAGGCAGCATAACATTACTCTGAATTCCTTGAGAAAATGAGGTGCATTCATGGATTTTTATAGCATTGCATTAGGTTATTGTGTAACTGCTTTGTAGTGTGAAAAGAGGCCATTTAGGGCATTATTAGGTCTTTGACCAACCCACCATTCGGATCCAGCCTAGATTTGGAGGTCAAATCAGCTTGGGAGCTGAACAATAAGTGGTTGGGAGGCTGACCACATTCATAAATGTGTCATTTAGCAGGTGCATGGATTTTTGTGCTAACAACCGTGCATCATGCGCATATGCGCGCTTTCTACGTTCCTGTGTCGCGCATGTGCGCGCGCCCAATGTCTACAAAGCGCTCTTCAATTTTTCACTACTTTGTATAGTTTTTTTCCCTTTTTTGAACGTTGTGAGATTAATTCAGGGCCATGAATGACTTCATTACTGTTTGATGATGTTGATTTCTTGTAACCATCTGCGGATGAAATTTCAGTGATAACACTCATGCCGAAGATCTCTATCTACCCAAAATTGTATATAGATTCCAATTGCAGAACCTTTTCTCAAATAAACCCCACAACATCCAGCTAACAACCAAAAAACCCAACCTATCAACAATATCCAACAACAAGAACCATTTTACAATCCTACACATCTCATATATATAAGCTGAGTAGGATCTTTTGGCTTTGGATTCGCATGCTTTCTTGTTCTGTTGTAACTATTTTTGCCTTGCTGGTGTTGCGTTGTCCCTTTTCGCAACCAAATTTTGTTCCTTTACTTGCTCCATTGTCCATCTCTTTCTGTAGCTTGCGCAACTCATGTTTAACCAAAAATAGGACTGTATTCCTTCTGGCATAGCTTCAAATCCAAAAACGAAGGGCCCAACAGGCTCTGACCATAAGCCTTGACTCGCCCTCGATTCAAGTACTTGGCTCTTTCGCAGCTTCTAGGAATAATTGTTGCTTTACCTTGTCCTCATTTTCCTCTTTACTTTCCTCTTCTTATTTAAATTTCTCTTTCTTTTCCTCTTCAAATGAAGGGCCCAACTCTAATACCAACTCTAAGGCTTGCTTCTTGACTTTATGAAAGATCCCAACTTTATCCTACCATTTCCTGGAAAGTAGTGAGGCCTTGACGATGAACTATTGGGTTGCATCTGTGATACATCCTTTGGGCTGGATGCAACTAGAGATTTCTATTCAAAGTCTTTTATATCATCCACCTAATGAATTTTCATATACATTGTCTGAACGATAGGTCAAAAGTTGCACAGCTACTTCTTGGCTACAGATTGCACCTCAAACAGAGTGTTCAACTCATTATCCACTTGTTGAATTTTATCGAAATTTTGTTGTTGCTCCAACGTATCCATAATGATCGCAACTTCCTCATTAAACAACTATATTCACGTGTGCATGTCCTCTAGAGTCTGGTTGAACCTAGCGATAATTCCCATCCAATCACTGACTTCTCAAAATATATTTGTGCACTTAGTTGTGCGCTTGTGTAGTGCTGCTTGAGAATTGTTGATTTATAACACTATTTTATCCATCTGCTCCTGCATATTCCAAGGTTGTTGCTCTGCTTCTTGTTGACTTTGTCGCAACTTCACTTCCATATGCTCTGTGCAAATGGCCAACTGTGACCATTCTCCTTGGAGTAATTCAATCTGATGCTGATTAGGATCTTCTGCATCACTAGATTCTGGAAGCTGGTGTGCTACCTTCCATATTTCCGTCCAGGCTTCAACAAGCCTCTCCTAAACTCTTTCCAGTTTGTGCTCCACCTAGATATTGGCGTGTTCTTGTTGTTTTTTGCACACTTGAGAAAGGAGCGCTTCCTCCCTTGCAAACTCTGCATACCTTTTGGCCTTCTAGAGCCTCTTCTCCAGTTGATCAGTTGAGGCTTTGATCATTCTGACTAGCTACATTGTTGGCCACTGTGTAAGGTCAACGGAAGAACGGGTGGCGTCCATGGGTGCTCAGACCTGCAGTGGAATTCCACTGGTCATTGAGTGATTTGAGGGAGTCTCTACCTCCTCCTCTCCTATATATGGTCCTGGCTCAAGCCTCAACCTCAACGCTGATGGAAGGAGAGTTAGAACTTCTGTTCTGGCCAGTATGAGTTGCAGCAACTCTGCGCACTACTGAGGGTTTTGGAGAACTAGCTCCATCTGTTCCTGCACTGACATTGTTCTTTTTCTTGAAGTCATATTAGGTTCCTTATGAACCTCTGTTATCTTCACCTCTTTATGCGCCTCTGCTTCCAAAGTTGCGCTTCAAAAGGCACCCTCAACCTTGGTATTTGAGGAAGTGTGTTGGGGACTTCAGACTTGCAGATTTTCTATTGTTTTCATCTTGATCGAAGATGGAGCGTCCTTACTCGACACAAAGGGTACAATCTATTAGTACTGGGATTTAGGGTTCGAGCCAGTCAGTTGTATCCTCTACTTAGGTACTTTTGGATTTGGACCAGGAAGTTCTAGTATCTACTCGGGTATCTCTAGGTTTGGACCAAGGAGTTCTGGCCTCTGCTCGGGTATTTCTGGGTGATTGAGCTGCATGGGTTTTGTATCAGTGGTTTGGGGTGGACTATTGGTTTGTGGAGGTGGCGATTGGGGTTGTAGTGGGGATGGAGGGTGCTCAGTGATGGTGGTGGATGGAGTGGTGTCAGGCTCAGAAATTTTCGCTAAGCACCCCTTATCTTCTAACACCAACGGTCTTTCGTCGGGTGGCATATACTTGAGCATTGTGAACGCAAGCAACAAGTATCCATAGGTGAATGTACCACCTTTATCCTGGGCTTCCTCATAGGCCACAATGAGTTCCTCTAATAGGTAACTACACTAGTTGAAGACAGTTCCATTGGCACAAAAATCTGCCATTGATAAAGCATCTAGTGTGGATTTTACCTTGTAGTAGTACCTCATAACTTTGCTAGCTATGATGTAGCAACCAGTCCTGATTGTCTCGAGTAGGATGGGGTCGATCTTGGATCTGCACCCCCCCCCCCTCTATGTGTGAAACCTTTAGTATAGGATGGGCTCCCCCTTCTTCTTGATGTTCTTTCTGGGACCCTGGAACCCTTTGGACACATCCTCACCCTCAAGGGATAGTCCAGTAATCTAGTGGATGCCTTCTGTGTGTATTGGATATCTCCTATCCAACCACAGACTTGTGTCATGCACCCTGCTGATCAGGAACTTGGTACACCTCGCAAATTTGCTAGTGGTGTCGAACATTGGTAAGTCCATGAGGTTCATGATGGTTGAATTGAAAAAATTGATAAATTTGATCTTTGGCACAAACTTCATGCCTCCCAACTCATATGGAGCGATACTCTAGAAAACATCTATGTTCATACGCGGGAACAAGACCTAGTCTATTAAGTCGAGGTCAAGGAGCTTATCTAGCTCCACCTTCCTCTTGATATAACCCATGACCTCGACTCGGGGGTTGCAGGGCTCATCTGGTACTACATCCTTAGAAATGGTGCTTTGGCTCCTTGTATCTCTCGACATTATTGTTACATGTCAATATTACCCAACTGGATAAGTGTCGCATGTTCCTCTCAACTGTCGTAAGTGTCGCATGTTCCTTACAACTTTTGCAAGTGTCACAAGTTGTTCACAAGTGTCGCAAATGTTGTTCAAGCATACTGCCATAATAACGACACTAAGGAGGCACTTAAAATATCTCATACACTTGATTTGGAGGAGGGGAAATGGTTAACTGAAGTCAAGGAACTCTTATCACCTAAAAGGAGCCCTTAAAACAGGGTTTTGAAGGAGAGCACTCCCCTATGGCATCCTTAGGAGCGTTGGCGCTCCCCCACAAGCTACTGGGGAGCGTTATAACAACAAACTACTCCTTTGAGAGAGTGCTACCCATCCTTAGAGTGCTAGCGCTCCCCTTGAGCTTCCTAGGGAGTGTTATAGCGCCCTGATGCCCCTTTTGAGAGAGCACTATCTAATTTGAGGCAGTGGTTGGCCCGTTGAGGAGAAAGAGGGGAGGATCTCTCAAGTTTAGAAGGCAGTTGCATTTGAATTCTTGGTTCCATCAGGAGATCCCTGATCTAAGGAGGGGATTCCTCAACTCATTCTAAAGATAACTCAAGAGATTAAGCTTCTCTTAACCTATATAAGAAGGCTCTATGGTGGTGAAAAGGGGGAAGAATTGCTAGCATGAAACCTATGATCTCATAGGAAACACGCAACCAGTCAAAGGAGAGTGATCAGTGAAGTTGCTATCATCCAGGTTGTGGATCTTTCGAGCAAGGGTTAGACAAAGGGGACTTGACGAAGCTGTCGCATTCGCATCTACAATTGTAAGTACTGTTGTCGTTATTCTCATTAATATGACATGCTTGGCCTGTTTCTTTCTAGTTTGTGTCTGATCTTACATGAACTTATCATTGATAGATAGATCTGTTTTCAAGCTAATATCAATAGAGTAGGAAGCAATTGTACCTTGTTTGTCTACAATACTCATCGAGGAGCAAGAGTTTGGAGCTCCACTCAGAGTGTGCAGGGACAAACGTCGATAAAGAGGTACCTCTATTCTCCTTCCTTATCATGTATTCATTTGTATGGATTTGAAAGGAAGTAAGTGTTCACGTTAAGCACTTTCTGTCTTAGAGTTTAGGGTCTATCTCTTTGAGGCAATCTACCTGTCCGTAGGGAAATTTTCCTACAACAGAAACTGGCGACTCTACTGGGGAGAAGCCTCAAATCAAAACTTCTTGTTTTGATTTCTCCTCATTGACCTTGTCTTACCCCTTGATGGTTTTTAGACCTGGTTCACTCCTTTTTGATTGATTTCATGAGCTGATTGACTCCCTACCCCATCACACTCAGCTTGATTGTCGAGACTGAATTGCAATTTTTGGATTTTCGATACTTTTAGGAGCTTTCTGAACCTGGCACCCCTGTCCCTGTGTTAACAGAGCACCAACACTCCCTAAGTTCCCTACACAGAGCACTATAACGCTCCTTGTCCCTGAAAATAGAGCGCCAACCCTCCTTTGGCCAATAAACCTTCCAGATTTTTTTTTTTCAGGGTTTTACCTCTGTGTTTCTCTTGTTGGGTCACCTTGTGAGTCAATGCTTCTTCCTTTCCAGCTTTGACATCTGTCTTTTTTGAAGAACAAACATCTTGCTATTCGTATTTTGTAGCCTTCTTCACTATTGTTGTTGAATTTTTCTGTCATTTGGAGTTTGAAACCCATGCATTGTCTTTCTCTCCTTTTTTGACTGAGAGAAAAACGTTGGTGAAGGTCATCAAAGGCCTATGGATATTTTAATTTGATTTTAGTTAAGGTCATTTTTCTTCGACATTTATTTTGGTGTGAAATTCTTTATTTTTCCTTGATTGTTTCTTTTCTTTCGCTTCTTATTTTGATCACGACGAGAGGGTGTATTGTTTGTATGATTGTTTCTTGTGTTGGTATGATTTTCATTCATCCAAGAAGATAATTAGCAATATGAGCATTGTTTTGAATTAATCATTATTCATATGCAAATAATAAAAAATAATCTTCATGATTGATTGTGTGTATTAGAAGGTATCTCAAAAGTTTTAGCATCACATCAGGATTTGATTGAAGAAAATTTGTTTGAGGACATTCCTTATTAGTTCTTGTTAGTGAAAATAACTCTCTCTCTCTCCCTTAAATAGATGTTCATCGAAAAGAAATGACTGCTTATCATCTTTGATGCATTTTTTGGGACTGAGTCAAAATTCCATCCATTTCACTTCCATGCACCCCTTTTGAGTAAAGAACAACTATAAAATGAATGCTAATTAAAAATTATCTAGAACTTTTTATTTTCTAGGATCCTCCACCAACAATAGACTAGGCTTAGTACTTTGGATTAGGCTATGAGCATAACTCTCCAAAGTTTCCAAAACAAACATTAGCATCCTGAGTTAGGGAGAGTCAAATCCAATTATCGTATAAGTCTACCTGGGATCCCCCTCTCACATAGGGGTTACGCACGAGGTCACATTTAGGTGAGCTACGAAGATCATCCCTCCATGGTTTGACTGATTGTGGTGGTCAGATCGTATTATGGGGATCGCTTAAAGGTAAATCCACAATTACTGCTTGGAATCCTTTTAGTTGATTTCGGGCTCGATACCCTGCCTATACGTTCGGATCGAACTATCGACTGTTCCCTCCTAGGGGCTGACTGCGAATTGGTAACCTTAGTGGCCATAATCTTTAGGGTCTTACACAAGGTGAAAGTGAAGGGAAGTCTCACTATACCTGGAGCAGACATTGGTCAAACTCACTCGGGCTCCTTGGAG
>JZKD02S0350992.1:109437-119896 GCA_000966675.3 Picea glauca
TGTCTATAAAAAGGAATTATTTAATTCTTTGCAGGACTACTTCAAGCTCATGGTACTTACTTGTAAATGAGAAGTCCTTGCAAAAGTGATATGCCAACGTTTTCCAGTCGTTGTTATGTCTTTTGGTTTATTCATGCATGAACCAATATTTTGATATTGGGCCTAGTGAGTGGGGAAATACTTGAACCTAGAAGCGAGATGGTATTTCTGCAACTTTCCATTGTGTCACACATTGTTCAATATGTGCTTTAGGATCAGACTGTCTGTTGAAGAGTTTCACAACTTGGAAATCCATCCGCATCTCTTATTCCATCTTATCCTTATCTTCAAATCTATATTTGATAGCTTTCTTCACATCGTCCCAATTTTCAAGGAAGTCTTTGTGATTAGCCTACCATCTGACAGGGGTGTCCTAGAGGGATAAATCCAGTACTAAGATCCTTTGATCCTACACTACCTTTTCTTCCATGCCGAGAAGAAAATTTTCAAGTCCTAAGGTACCATCATATATTGGGTGTTCTTTGACCTCGGTTCCAACCCATCTAATTTCTATGACAATTGTGCATCTTCTTGAAAATATTTGTATGATCCTTCCTGTCAACTGTCAAATGCTAGTTTTGAATATATGTATGTTGATTGTATACTCCTCTAACTTATTGATCCATCAGAAGTAGGCTTTATGTAATATTCTCTTGTTACTATTGTTACAGTGTACAACTAATCCAAGTCTTCTCCCTCCATATTGTTTTCTATTGGCTCTGTACGTCGGGGGCCTACATACGGATCCAAGGGTTGAACTACTTTGATTCCATTTGCCTAAAATTTCATAGTGTCTTTCCTTAGGTCAATCACTGCATAGTTTTCATAGGGCCAATCAATACCAAGAAGTGCAGGATAAGGTTCCTTATCCCCCATAATTTCGATTACCTCAAAACCATCTATAATCTTCACTCACGCAACATCTATTTCCATATTCTCCAGTATTCCTATTGGGAAAATACAATATTGTTTGGCCATTCTTAGCTGGACTGGGGAATATGTCAACTGGGGTTTTCCTAAGGTTTCCCAAGTCTTTTTAGATGGTATGTTAACATCAGATCCTAGATCTAACATAACATCCTTAATCTCAAACTCGTCTAGCTGGGCTACTAGTCTAAACTCTTTTCCAGTTCGTACTTTCCTTCTCTACACTCTCTGAGTACTCTTCTTAGGAATATTACTATTTAATATTTCTTATGTGGGTTCTTCATTCCCTAGAACTAGGTATAGTGCATTGCGCAACTTTTCTGTTAATTGGTCATTCCCAAGAATATCAGAAAATAACAAAAACCAGAGGTCAACTACATTTTGAGGTTGCTCTGATTGTCTCATCATGACTACAGGGTTTCTGGGTGTAGGGGGTGAAGCAGGGACTTGTGAAATATTAGGTTAAACAATAGGCTAAGGGGGTTTATCTTGCATCTTAGGGCTAGGGATATTCTGAAATAATTCTATGGCATTTTTAAAGAAAAAATTTTGTTTCATAGGATCATACTTTTCTTCCTTAGGTGTTGCTTTCTGAATCTGAGGTAAATTATCAGCATCAACTCCAGTCTTTTCCCATCCTCACGTGACAATATTAAGGTTGGGAAGTTCGCCTCTAATAACTCTATTGATTTCTAAATTGATGAGGTTAGTTCCTCGTTGACGTACCCGATCTTCCCATTTTGCAATTAGTTCTGGGTAGTCTTCAATTTCTTACCCATTGGTTATGCAACGAGAACACCATGGCTGCCTTGGATGAGGACAGTCTCTATCCATATGGCCTTGCTCATCACAGTTGTAGCATCTACTTGGTCCTCTTCCCCTGGTTCTTCCTCCTCTGAAGTTTCCTCCGGCTCCACCTCCTCGACCTCTTCTCGGTCCCTGAGGGGTTTCATTCACCCTGAATGTTGTTCGATCCAAACTGTCCACAAGTGCATCCAATGCTCTACACTAATTGGTAGTATGTGTGTTAGATTCACAAAAATCATAATGTTCAGTATTTGGTACTGTTGAATACTTCTGAATAATGGGGCACTGTTTTGGCCCATGCTCATGGATTCGGAAAATCTCGCAATACTTGATTGTTGGCGCTACTCTGCTACCTGAAAAAACATGATATGGGGTGGGGTTATGGAATGGTAAATTCATAGATACTTGTGAAACTCCTCCCGTGGGTCCTGGTGAGGTTCCCATTGGATTCTAAGGAGGTACCATTCCCCACATTGGTGGACATTCGTTCACCATATGTGATGCAGGAGCATCGCCACCAGCAAGTGAGCACGGAGGTGGAAGACAGCTGGGATGAGTGCAACACATTTTTGCACATGTTGAAAATGTTTTGAAATATTTTGAAAGACTAAGGAAGGTGTATGTGCATTTATGAATAAGTGATTGTAAATAGATCTTGAGCAGTCTGCTCTCATCTGTCGATGTAAAAGTCATTTATGCCCAGTTAATGAAAGTAGGTAGATTTAAATTCCATATTAGACAGTTTTAGGAACAGGAGGGAAAATGACTATAGACACCCTCATCTTTGTATCATTGTAATCAATCAGAATTAGATCATTAAGCACATTAGCATAGAGAAGAAGAGTAGTTGTAGTAGAAGAGTTGTAGAGGAGAACCCATGTATAGAAGCTTGAATTAATATATGAAGCTTTGATTCAAACTCATGGTGTTATGATGTTTTCTGTGTATACATGCTGAATGGTATGCTTACAGTTTCTTACTCTCTCAGTCATGCATTTGTTATTATGATGTGTGTAAATGTATGTTTTCATGTTGAATGTTTAAATTCTGAGAGAGAAAGAGAATGAGTTTCAGTTGTTTCTCTTCCTAAGAGAATTTCTTGCAAGGAGTGCAGTGAAACGTCCACTAGGAGTGCGTGACAAAGGTTCAGAGTTTATCTCTAAAAGCTTAGGAGAGATACCACTGTTCTCATTCCGGTAGAAGTGCAAGACGAGCACAGAAGCCATGCAAGGTGTGCGTAGGCTGGTCGAGACCTTAGAACTTATCAACTAAGGTTGAGAGATTGAAAGACTGTTGTTTCAGAGAGAGTGCACAAAGTCGAGAATTCAAGTACGCTGAAGTATTTGAAGGATTTCCGCAAGAAGTGCGTGCAAGAGTCTCCTTGAAGACCTGAGTTTGCGAAGAAAGCTCAGAAGGGTTAGGGCCTTTGAATCATTCAAGAGAAAGAAGGAAGCTCAAGTTGTTGTGCAGAAGTCACGCCCCAGAGAAGGATTGCAGAGTCAAATTTGACCTAGAGGTTCTTGAGGAGGAAACTGAATGGTCAAAATTCTCCGAGGAGAACTACCGAAATAGAAAGGACTATAGGATCCAAGGAAGTTGGGGGGAAGTGAAGCATTGGATAGATACACCTTCGAAAGGAAGGATTTAACGTGGAGCGTTGATTTTTGATCATTGGAACGTCGAGATCATTTCGACATTTGGGGGTCATAAGTCCGAAGTGTGGACGAAACCTTTGCTTGATCAAATCCCTGAAACGCGAAAAGAGTTTTTGTGTATAAAGGTGAAGAGTGACGAAGTCAAAATTTCAGAACTTCAAAATTCGGGGTTTCGGAGGTCCTGAGGACGAGTGATCGGGACACAGGGGGGGGAAAGCCTGAAATCACAAGTCGCAGTAGGATATTTGTCGGCATTTTGGGAATCGACATTTCAGCATTCCTGTTGGCAAGGAGTAGAGTGCTCCACATAAGAAGCTCTGAATTTGTGAAACAGGAAATACCTTTGGAGCAACGTTTCGGCATTTCAGGACTCCAGGAGTCAAGAGACAGAGTTGCACATCATAGCAACTCCCTAAATCGCGATGAGTGGAAAGCTAAAGTCAGTGGCGAGAGGTGTCTAGTGCTTGGTATTTCAGGTTTCAGAGGTCGAAGAGGTAAGGCGCTCGACATCAGGATTCGCGAACTCGTGAAATTCGGTATCCCAAAAGGAAAAGGGGAAAGTCCCAATGTCAGTTGGGTGTTGATCATGGAGTTCGTTCCAGTGCAAAGATCACGTGAGCATAACTCAGAAGGACCTGTGACATACACTCAGTTGGGTGTGTGAATAAATTTCCCGAAGAGGAAATTGAAGAGCCAACCAGACTCTAAGGGGCCGAAATTGAAAGATCATGTGTGGACTCCGACCTAAGGGTTGGGGTACTGCATCAAGATGTCATTCTATGTAACATATGGTACACCATACCTGTAGTCGCCCTGGTATAGGTATCGTCAATTCTTGAATATTGTCTGTAAGCGTTCATATTTTCCCTTGTAATTGCACCAAATTTGCATCTGTTGGGGGTCTGGTCCTTTTCAGGCTCCCCGGATACCCTGCCATGGCTTCAATATTCATTTATTGTTTCAAGGAATCTGTCAAAGTGGATATCCATTGTTACGTTAATGGAATCTATGTCAGAGGTAGAAATCCCTGAATATACCATTCTCTTTGATGTTCCTCATGAATTGGATGCACTAACCTCCCTATAACATCTTTAAACTTCTGGCTATATTCCTAGGTTGATTCACCTTCCCTTTTCTTGAATCTTGTGCAACTTAGATAGAGCTTGTTGTTCTGACTGGGGTAGCTTAAACTCCACTATGAACCTTGTCTGTACCTGTTCAAGTGTGATTGCTTGACCTTTCATTCCTCACACTCCTGGCTCAATAACCTTCATGTAACATTTGAGAGAACAACCTCTCAAGGTATTCTGTAACTCAACCAATTTATTCGCATTTGGAGTCGCTCTGGACCTATAGATTGCTTCACACAAGAACCAATGTTTCTCAACATCTTCATCTCCATTACCCCAGAATTATGGGTATCGAGAAATTGAACCTCTTTCATTACCATTTTTTGATATTGCTTCTCCTATCAAAATAAAACCTAACGTTCCTGGTTAGAACCTACCAAGGGATCCCAATATTCTCCCTGTACTCACACTTCCTAGTTGTGACTGACTAAATAGATGTATTGGAATAGAATTAGCATAAGAAGGTAGTATCAAATTTACCACTTGTATAGAAGACACTTGGGGCTATGGGTGATTCGGGGCTGGTGCCACTGGCTTTGGGGTGGGTTTCTTTGATCTAGGGGGTCTCGTTCTATTCCTCTCGAGCGGTCTCTTTATCCATATTCCCAATATTTCCTGGCATCGGGGATGAATCTTCTCTTTCCTCTTGAAGATCCATGTCGACTTCCTTCTCCCTTGCTTCTACACCTTCTCCTTCTTGTCCACCTTCCTCGATACTTCTTTCTCTCTGCGCTTCTCTCTCACTTAATATTTGACTGGCTAGTCTTTCCTGTCTTCTCATCTTCCACAACTCTTCCATCTGTCTGTCCTCTAATTTTCCTAGTTTGACTTCTTTCCGCAAATTCTCAGACTGTTTGGTTGCTTTCTTTATCTTATTGCGCCAACACTTCTCAACTATGGAGGTTATTTTCAAGGCTCTCTCATCTCTTGATTCCATTTCTTATTGTTTCCATTGTTTTTCAAAGAACCATCTACCCTCTCTCAGGCCATGAATCCACCCCAAACTCTCCCTACCCCAAGCAAGGGTGTTTATGCCACCATCTCATTTGAGGAAATAGTTAGCATCCCCTCTTCCATCAAGAAAACCTTAATCCACAGGGGGATTTCTCTCAACAATCTTCCTCTTGTGTCTTTCTTGAAATCTGCTTCTTCTCGTGAAAAATATTGGTGATTCTCAACCACAAATTCAATAATGTATCCTTCTAATGTGGTATTGACCCAAAAATCAATCGCTCGTGTGACTGGACAATCTAGATGATGAAGTGTTGAAATCTCTTTTGTATCCCAAGTACATGTCCTCTTGACTCGTTCTTGTAATTATGGAGCTTCTTGGAGCCTATCTATCGAGTGGAAAAGTTCTTCCAGGAACTTAACCTAGAATATCTCGTACTGGTCACTCGATCCTTCTAAGTAAAAGACTACGTCTCGCACATCTTTCACTTATTTTCCCCTCACCTCCGCTTCTTTCCATATGAAGGAATCACAATTTCTATCCCCCCATTGGTGAATATTAGATCTATGAATCCGTGAAAGAATTCTCCCTACAGGTTCCATTTTAACATAGGTCCTAGCAACATAACCATTTTGTTGGTGTTGAATTGATCAGACCAGGGTCCTTCTCAGGTTACCAACAAAAGGTACTGAGTAGTCTAGAGCATTGGAATTTTCATCTCCTTCGAAGAGAAGAATTCTCACTCGAAGTGAAACCAAGACATAAGGATAGGGAAGGGAAAGGAGAATACTTAGGTGGGTTCTCAGAGCCTTCAAGATTCACCATGATCTTGCGCAAGACAGGATAACTACAGAACAAATTTAAGCTCATACACACATGAACTAAAGATACTTAAGTTGTGAAAAGCATTCATACACAGATATATCATATGGAGCTTATCAAGCATAAAGGAGTATTGTAAAGATACAATGCATAAGAGTAAACACAGAATGACACATTATAATTCAAAATTTAGGGTCCTTCTTCATATATTAACATCAGAACTTCTTGGATACAATCTCAGAGATACAAGTTAGTACTTTGTCATAGACTTCTGGCTTCGGACTCATGTCGCAGATCTCTATCTACCCAAAAATGTATACAGATTCCAATTACATAACCTTTTCTCAACTAAACCCCACAACATCCGGCTAACAATAGCAAAACCCAACCTATCGATAATAGCCAACAACAAGAACCCTTTTACAATCGTATACATCTCATATATATAAGTTGAGTAGGATCTTCTGGCTTTGGGCTCACATTCATTCTTGTTATGTTGTAACTTTTTTTCCCTTGTTGGTGTTGCGCTATCCCTTTTCGCAACCAATTTATGTTCCTTTACTTTCTCCATTGTCCAGCTCTTTCTGTATCTTGTGCAACTCATGTTTAACCAAAAATGGGATTGTAGTCCTTCTTGCGCAACTTCAAATCCAAAAATTAAGGGCCCAACAATCATCTTCATGGTTATCATCATCATCATCGTCATCATATTCATTGTCATCATCATCATCGTCATCATCATCATCATAATCATTTCTATCATCATTATCTTCCATTGTCATAATATTTGTCATCATCATTATTAGCGTCATTGCATCATTTTCATTATCATCACCATTTTCGTTTCCATCATCATTGTCTTACATCGTCATAATCATTGTCATCGTCATCATGGCCATCATCATCGTCATTGTCATTGTCATCGACATTAACCCTGCAACATCGACCAGAACCAATGGTCGTGTCGACTACTCCTCCAAGTAAAAAACATAGTAATGATATTTTGTTAATGAAACACTACGCATATGAATAATAATAACTTATAACCATGTCCTTTTAATGCTTTCTATTTTTGTAGTGGATGCCCCCATAGTGAAAAAATGTTCACTGGTATGTCGTACTACTAGAAGTAGTACAATGGTGTAGATGACGCATAGTCATGGAGAACGACCATAAGAGATTCCAACAACTAAAGTGGATGGAGACCAATGTATTCCTGGTGATTTACTAAAGAATTTTATAAAAACTAAGAAACATAAATTAAAGAAGTGATTGTAAATATTTTTAGGAAAAAAATTATTTATATTATAAATTGTTAGTTGTGCAGTTTTTGTTTAAATTAATATGAATTATTCGGTATGGGGAATTGAGAGTGATGTGAGGGGGGGAAGGGGCCAAATGAGCTTCCACCTTCACGTGTTTGGCCCTGTTTAGTAGATAATAAATTATTCTCGAAACCAAGAGGATCTCATCAAGGTATTCCTATTATCCACTTAGTGATATTGTTTTAGAGATTATTGAATGTAAATATTTGAGGTGGCATTGTTGGCGTTATCATGATCAATGTTTTCATCATCATTATCATCATTTTAATTTTCATTCTTATCATCAATATCATCAATTCCATCATCATTTTCCTCCATTGTCATTATCAACATCATCATCATTTTCATCGTGATCATCATCATTGTCATTGTCATCATCATCATGAACATCAACATTTCCATATTCAACATCATCTTCCATTTTCATCTCACCATCGTCATCACCATCGTCGTCATCATCGTGATCAATATTTTCATTGTCATTATCATCATCATCATTATTTTCATCGTCATTTTCACCGTCATCATCATTTTCATTTTCATCATCAAGATCGTCAATGCCATCAACATTTTTGCCCTGCATTGTCACTATCATCATCGTGATCATCGTCATAGTTTTCATCATCAACATGATCATTTTCATTGTCACAATCATCATCATCATTAATGTCATTTTCGTCATCATTTTCAACGTCATCGTCATGATCATAATTATCATCATCACTATTGTAATTTTCATTGTCGTCATCATCATCATCAATGATGACATCCCTAATCCATGTAACCACTTTACATCATATTATTGTGATTGTTTATATCATGCCCAACTCACTAATCTACAAAACCATATTAGCCTAAGCACTTATATCTATAACACCTAATTCCTAACGTTGGTAACTCCTAATTCCATTAACCCCTTACACCTAGTTAACCCCCAAAATTGTTAACACCTAACCCTTTACCCATAAACCCTATAACCACAACAACCTTAATATAAATTGTATATATATAAAACATTAATATAAATTGTGCTATATATAAAACTTTATTATAAATTGTATTACATAATTTTTATATAGTACAATTTATATTAGATAATATAAACTATATAATATATTTGTTATATTATATGGCATTTTAATAATACATATTTTATAAAACCCACCAAAATTGAAAACATGTATCAAATTGTGAAACCAAAGAAAACGACCCTCCATATAGGATCAAGACCCTAACATTGAATCATTCTGACCAGACCGACCCGACCCCAACCACAAGATCCAAAATAGGAGACTCGGTGAGACAAAGAGAGACAAAGAGTGACATAGGAATGATAGTGAGACAGAGGTGTGAAAAAGGAGACCCTAGCTCGAGCAATAGAGGAGACCCCACACCATCAATGTCACCCAAATATGTAATTTTTTTCTAACCCTTTACAATTGCATCATAGATAATCAATATGGATTGTACTAGAGGAGTTTTGAAGATCAAGGAAAATCCAAAATCCGTATCATTTGAAAACTCCCCTAATTTATATCTTACAACATTGTAGGGGGCATTGATGGAAGAAAAATATCATTATGTTGGGATTATGTTCCACATTAACACTTGCACTTATCCATTTTTTCTTACATAATTTTTTTTTGAAACATGAACACTTCAAACTTTATGTTTGCCAATTTTTGCATCTGGTAGAAATCCCAAATATTTATGTATAGAATCTACAATCAGTCTGGAAATTTGTCGAGAATCAAAATAACTGCCTTATAAAATTATAAAGTATGTTTTTTTTTTAAATTATAAAAATTATTTTTATATCTTTTGTACTAGCCATTTTCCTACTATATTTTGATCTTGGATTTTCAAAAAGCTAGTGTATTTGTATCCATGTCCTGGTAACTTATGATTTTGCCAAATTATTTCATTTTGCATCTTTCTATTCAATTCTTGTGGTTGTTTTAACTTGTGTTATAAGAAACACTGGAGTGATAATGTTGCCACTATAAGAGGTGTGTTATGTTATACAAAGTGTAGCCAATCCTTTCTAACCCAGGGATCATATGTATTCTCTAATTTATATAGATTTGGAGAAGTTAGAACACTACATTTTCAAGGTGTAACAACCTCTTCTTCCATTTGAATAATTTTTCCTCTATTGCTTCGCAGTGAGAAAATGATGCAAGATATTGTGTATGACTTATGGACCTTTGTTGATAGGTGTTCACTTTCAGATTGGAATTGTTTGTTAATGTACATTTATGTAGGTTTTAATATTTTGTAATTTTATGTAATCATATCAACTTCAATGTCAATGAAATTATAACATACAAAGAAACAATGATTTCTAATTGTAGGTCTGCATTTAGCCATTGATGCATTATAGAAGTTTGAATATATCAAATTCAAACAATGTTATGCCAAATACACTGGAACCATAAAGGACATTGTCCATTCAGGCCAGATCAACATAGAAAGAGATGAATTCAAATTTTCCTCCCAACTTTCCAATGACACTAGAACCATAAAGGACATTGTCCATTCAGGAAATATCAACACAGAAAGGGATGAATTCAAATTGTCCTCCCAACTTTCCAATGAGAAGACGTTGTGATTCTTGTGCATGATGGTTACAATCTGCCTCTCATCTATGTGAACCACCTTCCAAAGGTATATTCAATGTAAATTCTAGAACATACAAAATTGTGTGAATCCTAGATCTCTCGTAAATTAATTAATTGTTTTGTATGTGTGATTTTCCAATTATTTTCTTAATGAAGAATATTTTATTAAGTTTATGTGAAT
>JZKD02S0350992.1:135771-154604 GCA_000966675.3 Picea glauca
CTCATGCTCAACAACCATGTCTCTACATCTTCATCTTTCTTGTGCTCACCATCAAATGTAGGAGGTTTGATTTTGTCCATTTCTCCTCATAGCTCATCTACCCTAGATCCCTTATGCTTACTAATAGGGGATGGACTTGAGCTACTATGCACCCTCTTATTGGAATGCCTCGGGGAGTGATGGTGATGTCTGCTAACACTTCTTTCTTTTCTTTTCTCATCAGGAGATATGTGACTTCTTGATTTGCTTGAGCCACTCTCCTTATCCAATTTCTTTTCTATTTTGTTCAAGCTCTCCAATAGCTTCATGTTGAAGTCATCCTACTGCTCCTTGGCTCTCATAAGCCTTTCATTATCAGCTTTATGGCTTTGGACATCGTTCTACAAATTTTTAATGGCCTCTACCATATTCATGTTTTCATCCCTTTCTTCTCCATGTCCATTGGAGTTTGTTCCTTCAATGCCCAAATGGACATCCATTCCTCTGATTTCATCTTCCTGATTGTAAGTCCCCTGTGCCTCTTCCATTCCTATGGAATTTGTGTTGATCTAGATCTAGTTGTTGTTAACTGTGCAAAATGTGCAGCCATCAAAACTTTGTCAAGCTAATTGTTTCAACAATTTCATGAAAATTATGAACCATTTTGGTTCAATAATATATCAGAAATATTTCTTCTGATTTCCTAAAATATTGAATGCCTTGATCAATTTTTTGGGTGAATAATTATATTCTTCTTTCCAATACCTTTCCAATGCCTTCTCACATGCTCAATTCTGAGTTTGGAGCAGAAAGTTATGGTCATTTGAAAATTTCCCATTAACTTTCTTGTTCACACTTCAACTTGGCGCAATTCTGCATTGTAAGTATGCACTCTTACACTTACTCCATTGCATATTTTGTAGGATCTCAATTGGGTTTCCTCATATACATACTATGGACATTCTGTCCAAGTTTCACCTCATTCTGGGTTCTGGGCTGTTAGTTACAACCTACTGAAGTTATAGACCAAAATACCATTTTGTAATTGATGTGCTACATGTACCTTCTTTTCCATTTTAAACATTTTTATCATGCCCAGAAATTTAATTCAGCGTTGGGACTGTCTTCTATGGCTCAATATATTTCCATTGACTTCTCCTACGCCTCAATTGGATTCTGGAGCATAAAGTTATGGCTCTTGGAAGTTATATGGGTCTTAAAATTTACCCTTCACTGTTTAAGCTGTAACTTTCTCATAAAAGCTCTATTTGACGAACAATTTACACCATTAGAAATATCTCTCTGAGCTCTTTTATTTGGGCTATAGAGACAAAGTGTACCTTTGGTGCACCTCTATCTTGTGGTTTTTGATTTCCTAAAAACGCTCTTAAGGCCCTCAAAAACACGCTGCAAAAAGATGGCATTCAAACTGTATAAAACGTCACGAAAATTCGTTGGTTTTCCTTTGTTTTTCATCCTCTAAATGACTTCATGCGTACAAATTTCAACCCATACACCCTTTTTTAGCATGCCAAGAAACACCACAAGATAAATCCTGATCCACGCACCTATAACCACAGTGCATCACTTTTTTGTCGCGCAAATAACCTGCACGCACTACTTTGGTGTTGCGCGCCAATATCCACCACACGCAGTTTTGGTTCTTGTGTTATTACCTATTTCACATAGTTTTTGTATCGTGCGTTGATATTCCACACACATTTCACTTTATGCACTACACCATGCCAAGTTCGATATGCCCCATCGCGCACAAATACTATGTGTGCACCATTGACTAAATTGTTGCACGACAACATATACCCATATTGCACGCGCACCAACCAAAGTCCTCTGCACTCTGCCAATACTGTGCACACCATGCACACCATTACTATGTGTGTGTACATTGCGTGCACCTTTTTATGTGTGTGCACAGTGCTCCATGCTAAATTTAGTGCGCGCACCAGAACACCATATTTTTCTGTGCAGTGCCAAAATTTACCACGCGCACTCCAGCATGCCAACATTTTTCCGCGCAATGCCCAATTTTCACATATCACAAGATTTTCACTGTGCATCATGCATTTTTAGTGTGCCCACCTGTGCACACTCATTTTTATGTGCATCAATTCCTCGTGAATTTCGCTATAGAAATTGGGGCTTTTGCTTAACTTTTTCCTCATTTCTTCCATAGACATTCTACAACTATGAAATTTGTTCAATTTCAACCCAATAACACCAGTTCAACCTCTACAACATCAAATCATTGTGGGTTGGAATTTTTGGAAGGACTTTACCCAAAAATCAATACATTAATTGAGAATTTTATTCACTAATCTCGCTCCATCTGTCATGGTTTCACTGCAACTTCAAATTCGATCAACTACAAGTCAAAATTTGCTAGAACTGATATTAAATCAATAATATCTCACCACATAGCCAAATTTCTCAATTTTCCCACGAATTTAACAACAGAAATTGGGGCTTTTCCCAATTCCGCGTCGTTGTTTTCTAAAATTTTACCATGGATGCTCTGCAACTTGAAATTTGGCCACATCGAAATAAATTGTCTGTGAAATTTCACTTCAACTGAACTTGTTCGGCCCATCCAGGCTCAGTGTTGAAAACTAAAGCTCTGATACCATGTTGTAATGTCCCAAGCCACCCATGTTCAGGCCACGCTACACTAGAGAACTCTTACATTCTCTCTGCGGAACATTACTATAACATACCCAGTATCCAACTGAGTTATGCCACATAAATTTTTCGAACTGCATGCAATTAAAATATATACACACAGAACTCTTGTAGAAGCATTACATATAAAATGTAAACATACAAGTACATCTATAAATACACAGATTCACACTAAAATAAAAATAACATATACATGCATCATATACAGGAAATACCCATAAAAATAAACATAGTTATAACTGCACATATGATATCCCATAAAAATAAGTACGTAAATAACAATGCAGCATGTAAATTTATCACACAATTGGCACTTATCTTGGTAATAATGTCACCAACTGCATACAAACCTTCCACGAACCTCCCAGCCTTAGACCACATTGTTCATGGTCAGGGACGTTACAACAGAGAACTCTTACTTCTCTCTACGGAACATTATTGTAACATACCCAGTATCCAACTGAGCGATGCCACAAATTTTTTTCGAACTGCATGCAATTAAAATATATACACACAGAACTCTTGTGGCAACATTACATATAAAACGTAAACATACAAGTACATATGTAAATACACGGAATCACACTGAAATAAAAATAACATATACATGCAACATATATAGGAAATACCCATAAAAATAAACACAGTTATAACCACACATATGATAACCCATAAAAACAAGTATGTAAATAACAATGCAACATGTAAATTTATCACACAATTGAAACTTATCTTGGTAAGAATGTCACCAACTGTGTGCATACCTTCCATGAACCTCCCAGCCTTAGACCACACTGTTCATCACTCTCAATAGTGAGTCACCTCCGAGCTGGGACTAAACTCCACCTGGGTAAAGGGATTCCTAACTAGGATAAAGGCTCATAGACAATAGAAAAGACTCCATCTCAGGTGCCGACTCAAACTAACAACCTACAATCCCTCATTCCCCACATGTATGTCCCACCCAGGAAGTGTTCCCCTTCTCTGCTCAACAGTCCTTCAGTTGCCCCACTTCCTTTCCGGGCTTCAGCAACAGGTCAGACAGGAAGTTCCGGGCTTCAGCAACAGGTCAGACAGGAAGTCTCAGAGCACTGTAGTTGCAGTTTAGCACCTTCAAGAAATCAATCCCAACAATTATCTAACCCAGAGGATTGCTCATGGGCCTGACAACCCATCTCTTCAATATCCCATGGGCCTGACAACCCGCTTCTTCAGTCCATCTCCCAAGCTAACCAGGTACACCAACACAAAATAGCTATGGATACAGGTTCAAGTACAGTCATGAAAATACGAAAGATAGATCAATGGTGTGTGAAGGCTAATGGAATAATTGACTAGATGACTGAATGATGGAAAGATCCTCCGAAATAAACTAAGTCCCAACAATATGTATGCATGTCCCCAACTTGGCACTTGTCATGTTGGGAGCTACTTTGGCCCACTTGTCCCCAACTTTGAAACTTAGGATAAAATAATTATCCATAATTTATACTTTAATAAATATTAATATAATATTCCTTTTTGGCTTAAGCTCCCTAGCTTATCCCTTTCCTTAAATTGTAGCCCCCACCCTTTCCCTAACTAGTGGAGTTTAGTCCCCCATCTCTTTTATCGTGGTCGGTCTGTGTGCAGCGATGTATTTTATATTAATGATGAGACATGTACAAAATAGGCACATTTTCCTTCAACATCTAGGCTCTCTGGCCTAATAAAAACATAAGCATCCTAGCTTATAATAATTGGCTCACCAGCCTATAAAACATAGCATATACACAAAGTCTCACTGGCCTCAATATTGTGCGCACTTAAGATGATGCGTGTAGTATCTTGGAATGTGCACACTTCATCATTTTACTGTGCAGTACATGCATGCACTATGTCATGAAAGGTGCATACAAAATGATATCAAACAACTCACCAACTTAATTACACTTGCATTTACATTTACAATTGGGTTCGGTCGAGGGATATTACACTAAAAATCTAGAAAGAAAACAAGCAAACAAAACCTTCTTATAATGAACGCACTAGTTGGTGATGAAATCCAACGTCGCGAGAACAATGTAAGAAGGGGTTGAGATAGAGCAAGTGGAAAAGTTACATTGACGACTTTCTTAACGGTCTTCCACCCTGGTGCAAGCTCCCACACATAATCTTGGGTATACCCTCCAAGAAGCCCGAGTGGGTTTGGCCAACGTCGATTCGAGGTACCGTGAAGACTTTCCCCTCCACAGTCACCTTGTGTAAAGAACCTAAAGATATAGGCCACTAATTTTACCAAGTACAACAGTGATGCCTAGGGAAACATTCGACAATCCGATCCATGCGCAAGGGCAGGGTATCTAGCCTGAAATCAACTTGAAAGGATTCCACTCATCATTCTGGGTATACCTTCAAGCGACCCCCATAATACGCATAATCTCTACACCAATACCAACAAAGCAGGGTGAGTAACTCTGTCAGTCTCAATGCGACCTCAGGTTTGACCCTTGTGTGAGAAGGGCTTCCCAGGACAAAATGTATCAAGTGGATTTCACCGCTTCCTAATGCAAGATTCTATGTTTGTTTGTAACTTTGGAAAGTTATCTTTCACACCTATTCCAAATCCCTACAACTAATCTAATGTAGGTTTGCTACTAGAAAATATAAAAATTTCTAATCAATTTTTATAAGTGCTTTATTTTAAGGTTGTTGTTTACTCAAGAGAAAAATGGCATGGACTAGTTGGTGTTTTGACCAACTCTAAACAATGCAAAGAAATGAGAATGCAAATATTTCACTTCGATGAAAGCTATATTACGAGAAGGAGAAAACATTTATCATTCCCAGATGCACAATGTCCCAAAATTTTATTAAACTCATCAATATCAAGATCTTCAAGAAATGATCCAAAGAGACTGTACAACAATACACGATTCCTGCCCCCCCCCCCGACCATGAGGGGGGGAATTTTTTAGAATTCAAGACCAAAAAATGCCAAAAAACCATGCAATTTCACTACTTCAAATGCAAGGATGCCCCCAATCTAATGTAAACCAAGAAATTAAAAAAAAATTGTTTCAAAGATAGCTAAAAGAAATAACAAAAATCTCTATAAAACAAATTAACCCAAACAAATTTTCTCTTTTAACACGAATTATTCGATAAAAGGAAAAGAAGTTTTTTCACCAAACAATTCTAAAGAAAAAACAATGCTTTGTAATAGAAAGACACTCAAAGCAAGAGATCAAATCTTTCAAAAGAAAACAAGCCAAAACAAAGCAAAGATGGCTAAAAATTGATTGAAAGTTGTCAAGCAAAATGTAAATAGATCATAATACAGGCTCCAAAAGTTCATCCCAGGTGATCAAAACAAAACTGGGTATCGGAAGACAAAAAGACCCAATCCAAAAAAAATTACGGGCAACGTCGTAGCCCAGTAGTAGGGTACAGTGTGGCGGTTAAATATTTTCGCAAGCTATCTATGGGGTAGGATGCGAAAAGTCCGCACTGGTCTAAATAGTCAGGGTGCGACGATTAAAGGTTTTTGTAGGTTGTGTATGGGATACAATGAAGGTATGTCTGTAAACAAAAGACAATTGGAAAAAGGACAAAGAGTCTAAATGAAATTTCAGATCCAGAGAGTCTATATGGATCCTCCACAGACTCAGAGACTGGATTAAAATGAAAAGAGGTAGGCTAAAGGTAAATGGACAACAAAAAACCACAAACAAGTCATATCCCCAGTGTAGTCACCAATTTTTTTATTGGGATAATTGTTAAGTGCGGAAACAAATCAATCCCCCTAGCTTCACTACGAAACTAGAACAAAACAAGACAGTACACTACTCTTTCCTTACATTTCAATTATCAAATGAGAAATGGATCTAGAACATACCTTTTAAATATTGAAGATCTGACTTCGCTAATGCAATCCAAGCTCCATCACGAGGTTTATGGAGAAATATCTACAAATAAACACAAGCCAATGAAGACAAGAATAACAGAGTCCATTTGATATGAAACTATGTACGTGATCAAGGAATCATACAATATGGAAAAATAACATTCATATAGGAAAGAAAAGTATATATGTATTAAAGAATGTGGAAGAAAGATACAACTAGATGCCTTGATGTCGTCAGGTTCCTTCCAATAGTTCCTTGCTTCCAACACACTTCTAATCCACGGATTCTGAGACTGTAGATCTGATAGCTACTCACAATCTATCTTGACAAAGAAGATCTCAAAGCCATTCTAACCAAGCCAAATTTCCAATCTACAAAACTCAAGCTCAAGCCAATCTAACTTTCTCCATGAGAGATCCTCTCCTTTTATAAGATGAAGAGGATAAGGTGAGGAGGTTAGGATGATCCCACTAAATCATGAAAGCGAGTAAGATCCAAACCGTTTGGAGGCCACCTCACCATAGAAGCTTCTCCTTATATAAGCATTGAGAAGATGCTTGTTTTTCCCATTTACAGGAATCGTCGCACCCTAGCTATATTGCAGCCTGCAGAAATGTCATGGTCTAGCTTTAGAGTAGGGTGCGGAAATCAGGAATCTCTGCATCTTGCATATAGTGCAACCTGTGGAGATCTTCCTTAATAGGGTTTTTACAAAGGAAAATACAACCTCTTCTCTCATGAAAAGTTCTTCTCCCTTCTTTCTTCAGGAATTCAGGCCACTGACCCCTCCGAAGGAAACATATAGGTTTACATCATTAATGGTCATAGGGATGACGAAAATAATGTGTAACAATCCTACACTTTGTATCCTCTAAAATTTGCATATATATTGAATTCTCTCAGTTTCCTTTTTTTTTTTTAATTGAACACATAGAGCCTTCTTCCAACCTCTACAAAAATTCCTAAATCTTATGATAATACACTGCATAGTCTCATATCTGATCTCTCATCACTCCAAGTTCTTAAAAAAATTCTAAAACCAATAACTATATTAATCACTATAGTTACAAGCTCTAGGACATGATCACTATATTTATTCAATTGTATCATTTAGATATTCCTTTTGTCCAGCCACATCAAAATCTGGGACACTAGGAGAAGCTTTCTTAATCTTCCATGGAAATGACATGTCTAGGTTTACATGAGTCATAGCTCAACCTTGGGTGATAATGTTGACACTTGTACCTATCCTCTTTGTAGCATCATCGATTGGATCATTGATTATCGTCACACATATGGATTCAGTAGCTCAAAAATCCCTTATTGAACCTGGATTGCACTTGGATGACAACAGTAGATATTTCCAAGTATGGTGCAAACCTTGAAGGCCTTACAAACAATTTTTTTCTTCGTCGGGAGTCTGATGCAGGAGCATCTAAAAACAAGCTCTAGAACTGACCCAAGGGGTCAAAACATTTTCCAAGGGAGTTGGTTCCCTAATTTTGTTTTGTAATATTTGCAAAATATATCTCGAAGATTGATTTGTTTCATAGTTGTTAGTTTGTTGTTGAGATTCAGGAAATAATTCCTAGTATAGAGGTTTGTTTAGATACTTCGAGTGAGTTGGTTTTGCAGGAGCTATTTCGAGATCTATGATAATATATTTGTAATTTTAGAATTTGACAGAGGTTAGGTAGACACAAAAAGTGAGGAGTAGTGGTTTTGGAGAAATTCCATGTGTGTAGGTTGTGAGAGAAGTTTTGAATATTATAAATAAAGTTCCAGTGTGTTCCAAAAATTATTGTGTTAATTATGTAATATAGAATTGTGTGTATGAGAAGAGTTGTTTTATTTATTTCATCATTTTTCTCCACCCTGGGAAACACATATGTCATATTGTGTGAATCTATAGATCAGAGTTCATTGTGTGACAGATTGATCCCATATTTTGCATTGGAATGTTACCAATCAAGATCGATGTAAATCATCCTTGTAGAAGGGAGATTTAATTGTCATTATCATTATTTGAACGAGATTAAATATGGATCGTTGGATCATAGATCTAGTACACAAGGGTCGTAGGATCGCATTTAAGGTTATTTTTTTATCAACGTAAGGATCAATGATCCTCTTCATCTTCACATGAGAGAGAAGCTCAAAGGTTAATAAAGGTGTGGGTGTTGAGGTTGGTTTATAAACTTACCACTAAGACACATGTTCCACATTGCTAGTATTGCGACCCCCTAGAAGTGGATTTGTATACTATTGTCTAACTCCCTCAGACACTGTGTATGAAAACCACTTTCCAAAAGTGGTAAACCATGGTTTGGTGTGAAGATTTAGCCATGGGTATAGTATATGCTCGTGTGGTGACTTAGCGCCATATCAAATCAGAACCAATGAATCACAAAGGAGCTAGCAATGATTTGACAAGGTGCTTACCATAAACTTGGTATCTTTAGTTTTATTAAATGTTATCATTATCTACGCTCTACGTTATTAGATTTAATTATATTAGTTTTAAATTTTATTTGGTTTTAATAGTTATATTTATGAGTTATTTGTATATATTGATTTGAATTTATAAAATTAATTGTGTTTCGTTTCAAATATATAAAATATAGTATTAAAAACTAATAAAAAGATGTTTCATTATTTTTTAATACTATATTATATATATTTAAAATGAAATACGATTAATTTTAATAAATTCCAATAAATTAAACAAAATACAATTAATTAAATGAAATATGATTAATTTTAATTATTTTTAATAAAACGGTGTGTTTGTGTGCATATACATCATAATTAAACATGGTCAGAAAAGTGAGGAGATCTATAGTTTATAATGAACCTCACTACACCAGGTCAATCGACATTTAAAAGGGCATAACCCCCGAGGTGACGTAGGGCATATTTGAACCATGCTACGTGTTGAAAAAAGGATCCACCTTGCCCCCCCCTACCCCCCCCTGGTCGTGTGGTATTCAAAAATGTCCCTCGATCCTGTGTAGAACTATGAAATGAAACCACCCAAATGCTCTTGAAACCCCCAGTTTTGTAAATATTCAATTTTAAAATATGTTATATTAGCAATTATTAAACGATTTGTTTAAATGTGTGTGTGTAAATAAAATATCTTTTTTGCGGTTCTCTTTATAAAAGTCCACTGGTTACTGTTAATGAAGGCTGAAAACGACTTGAAATCACCTGATCCTTTTCTGAAAGCACTTTTGTCGGATTTGTCAGCAAAATCATGGGTTTTATTCAAAAATTGTTCTGAGTAAGAAGATAAACACCCATTTCCTGTCAATTTGTCAAAATGTCAAAACCCTCAAATTCTAAAAATTCCATAACCCTATCTACAGTAGAACCTGATTTAGAGGACATGAATTGTCAAATTTTTTACCCAATTACTTCATTTGATCTCTATGAATTACATAAACTATCTTTTGACAAACATAATCAGTTACATGATTATTTTCATGCATGGGAGTTGAACTTGGCTCGTTTCATTGTTCTGCGGACTTATAATTTCGCAAAATTTGTTCATTGGTGTGCTTTGAATTATGTCCCGTCCTTTAGGAGTATATTGTCCAGAACTTGGTCATTGTTATTTTAAATTTCAACTGAGTTGATTTGTGAGATGTTGAAATTCCAACAAATTACAGATGGTTAGATCTTAAATGAAGAATATTTACCCATTGTCTATAAAGAATTAAATTTACACGATAGACAAGCTTTAATATTGTATTTAATGGAGAAAGATAGCAGCCCTTCTGAAGAGTCTGATAATAATGAAACTGCTATATTTTCACCAATATCCCAATAGATTATCATCATGGCTTGTGTTGTTTTGGGATATGACAGTGATAGGATTGTGGATAATACTATTAGCAAAGGAATTTGTAGCTAGAAGAGGCCTGCCTCTCCTAAAGGCAGCTTAAAAAACCTTTATAGGCAGAACAAAGAAGCTACACTTCTCCTCATATCCTTCATCAACCAGCATCAAGGTCATAAATACTTTCATAAGATCATCAGCTCTTAAAGAGGTTGTTGAAGAACAGTCCCTACCAAAAGTCTCTATCCTACAGAAGAAGAAAGATAAGGGCCAAGACATTGGAAAGCTTGTGTCCCTTTTGCAAAGATAAACAATTGATGAAACGCTAAATATGCCACATATACAGGCTTCTAATACTTATTGTTCATAGTGTTGGGTTTTCAAAAAGAATTAATCCCTTCAGTAGTAGTAGTGTAGACATTTCGTAGCGCTATAGCACTACAGAATAGTCTATTTTTTATGTTCCACCAGTTTGCTACCTACAATGCTCCCAATTCGCCTAAAACTAATGGTACTTCCACTACCCGAAGTTGCTACCCATTCTACACATGTCCAAGTGAAGGTGTTGTGTATTTTGATGGTGCTACCTAAATTTTGATAGAACACATAGGAGAGCACTACCTAAATTTTGACACGAGACACATATGGACGCTACCTAAATTCTGGCAGAAACCAAATTGTGCAAAGACGTTTCTGCTAGTTGTGAGTGAAACAATTAAAACTTGTACTACGAACAATTGAGAAGGTATTTTTGAAAAATGGAGGAGGTTTTTGTTCATCACATACTAAATAACAAAAACCTCTCTCATTTTTTCATAATGTGTTATGGTTAGAGAGATATTTGGCATAGAAGTGGTGCTACGAAATGTGTTGTTGAAACTTTGTTTTAAGACTGTTGAACTGGCATTTTTGACCAGTTGCTTTCAAAAGGATTTCTGGGTGAAATAAGATGAATTTTAAAAATATGAAGAAGGTTATTGTCAATCACAGGACCATGAACATTAACCTCTTTCCTTTTTCACACAAGTGTCACGGATTGGGATATTTGAAAGAATCTTTGAGCCCTATGTTTTCAGTTTTTGTGATTTCCTATTTGAGACATGTTTTTGTGACACCTGTTGTGGCCAACTGGAGATGAATTTAAAGAAAAAGAGAGAGGTGTTTCTTCATAATGACCTTATATACAAAAAATGTTCTCATATTTTACACAGTTGTTATGGTTTGAGAATTACAAGTGGCATTTGGAAGCCTATTTTTCAGAATTTCGCCTCTTGAAAAGCAGGAAATTAATTAAAACGTGTCATTTTCTGCTTGTAGTTGTTTCTATTTTGGGAAAGGGATTTGAGTTCGAATAGGTGAGCTGGAAAGGACCTATATGGCTATATATTCATTTTACAAGAGGGTAGGATGGTTGGATTCATGATCCAAGAGAGGAGAGACACGAGAGGTCTGTTATAAGCTTTTCAAGAAATGATAATGAGTTGCAGGGCATGAAAGCTTGATGTTTTTCTCAAAGACTTGTCTTAGTTTTTTATGTGAAAGATCTCAGTTGATGAGTAAGACTTTTGATCAAATAGTTTATTCTCTATGTGTTATCATACTTCTTATATTTTCTTCTATTAGATGTGTTTTTGTTTATATAAGGATTGTATGAACAGAGTGTGTGCTGAGGATGTTGTGATAAAGATTATTAAAACAACGGCCACATATACATACTTTTCTTTCTATGATGTTTTGAAAAGTTTTGTAACTATTACAGATTCTTCCTGTAGTGACTGAAAGCAGGTTTGTTTTCAGCCTTAGCTACACTTTGTGTTTTTTCTTGATTTCTTCATTCACACTTATTTGATCTCAAAACTTATCTAGGGCCTTATTCGACCTAAGTTTCTGCCCATGGGATTTTAAGTCAATATTTTTTTATTTCATGGACTCCATGCCCAATGGATTCATTTCCTTCTTGATTAATTTTACCACTCTCAAAGTTTCCTAAAACCCAAGTTATCCAATCAAGTCTTTTTATTTCTATGTTACCAAGCTTACTCTCATTTACAGTCTCGGAGTGACTGTTGGAGTGATAACATAATTGGTGTCGTTGTCGGGGAATGGAAGTGAAGCCTGTTTCCCTGGGAGAATGACATTGATCCAACTTTGATGGTAGAAAAAGGAAGGACACTGAATTGACTGTAGCAATCTGTCTAGTGACTCCATGATTAAAGACTCCGCTAGGAAGGATCCAGTTGACAGAAAGATGAAGGGGCTGAATTCTAAACCTAGGTATCAGTTCATTGGTCTACTACATGAACTTTTGTTGTTCTTTATCATCTCTTTCATGCTTTTCTCTTCACACATTAAGAGAATCATCTTCTGTTTTGTATATTCGAATGATCATCATCCTTATTTTATATATCCATCTTTAGAAGAAGAAGATCTGTATATTGTTTGTATTGTAGATGTTGATTTGGTATCTTTACCTAAGCCCGTTCATAAAGATGATCATTGTATTCAAATCTCCCTTGAATATGATCAACCATGTAACCTTATAGAGGTTGGACCTGATTCCAAACCCATCCAGAGGTCAGTACCTTTTGGCATTATTGATGAACCTTGTCATCAACCTATTAACTTTCATGATCAACCCATTGCCTTTCAAATTAAAATCAGAATGAAGATGTTCAAGCCTTTATGGTTTCCCTTTCTTCTTCATCCTTATCCTTTTGACTAGATTGCGTATCTTCCCCAATTTTCTAGAGAGAATCAAGTTTCAGCTAAGAGGTACTTGGAATCCTTTGAAAACTTTGTTGATCGGTTCGAGATTTTTCATGAAAATGTGATCATGATATTTTTCTCCAAGTATTTGTTCATAGATGTTGTTGTTTGGTTTAAGGGTCTCAGAGATGATTCCATTAGCTCTTGGACTGAATTCTCTAATGCTTTTTTGGAGTATTGGGGTGAGAACAAATCATTAGATTCATACCTTGTTGATTTTTATGCTTTGAGGAGAGAGGAGGATCAAGCTTTGTTTGTTTTTAACAGAATATTCTATAGCATTTATCATGACATGCCTTTGGAGATCCGACCTACAGAGACAACTGCCATGATATATTATGTTATGGGTCTTCATTCATAACTTTCCCTTCTCCTGTTAGAAAGGAAGTCTTCATCCTTAAGGAGCTTGTTTGAAGATGCTCAAGGAGTGGAGGAAAAAATCCGTGCTTCCAGGAGGATCCGAGAGTAGGTCGACTTTGAAAATCAGCATGCACATGAATAAGGGAACTGTCAGTACATTTCAAATTTTCAGCAAGAAAACAGTGAGTGTGAATTAGATCTAGGACAGCAACAAGGATGTAAGTATGTGTCAAATTATGAATTATATTCCTCAATGATTGCATATGTTTCAATGAATAGGTATGCATGTCAAATTCAGGAGAAGTTTTCAAACAATGTTGAAGATGAAATAGTTTATGACTGCATTGACAACTATGTGTTTCTTATTGATCAAAATCCATATGATGTAAACCATGTTTTGTCATCCTCTTGTGAGCACTATTCTAAATAGGAAGTTGTAATGATTGATGATCAAGTGGTTGACTCACCAGCTATTGATCCAAATCCTCTTGCTATGGATATTCAAGAGGTTTCCAATTTACCTCCTTATGACGAGCATTATGATGATTATGCCATTTTTCTTCAAGAGAAACCATTTGTACGGTCATCTCTGGGAGATGATTCTTTTCAGCAGTCTTATGAAGGTTTACAACCCACACATTTCATCCATGATGATATACAACAAAAAGGTAGCAATTTTGTTGAAGGAAATGCTCTACCCCTGTGCTTTTCTTCATTCCAATTTCTAAAAGAGAGAGTTCACCATCTTATAAACCAACAACCTTCTGAAGATGTTAGTGATACCATAGTTTTTTATGCGGAAGGTTTTACTAATTCAAGTTTTCATCCATCAAGTAGTTGTGAATTTGAAATTGAATATGATGAAGATATAAATATTTTAAGTGATCATGGATATAAGAATAGTCAGGCAGTTTTCTATTCGAACCATTCATTTCCTATAACTTTTTTTCAAGAACAAGTTGGTCAGCAAACAATTTTCCTTTCTTCCTTTGAAAATCAAAATGGCATTTCTTTTGAAGGACATCAGGGGTCATTTTCAAACTCTTTCTAGAATGATGGTGAGTATAAAGGATTGAAGCAAAAAACAACATATGAAACTGAAGATAATTGTTTTATATGTGTTGATCAACAAGAGGTTTTTCTTCATGAGATGCAAGATCCTTTTGCAGCATGTTTGCAGTCAATGAGTGAGTTTAAGTTTCTGTATTTGGTCAGTGATGAAACTGATTTCAAACTCTTAGATGCATTTCCTTTAATTAGGTATTCCTTGTTGCCTTTGAAGAAACACATGCAAAGAATCCAACCAGTGGACGAAATGCTTGCATGGCTCCATTGGATTTTTCATTTCACTTGATCAAACAACTCAGGGGATAGCTTAGGATAGGTAGGTTGTGTGAAATAAGCTCATCACCCTAAGCATCTCTTCCAACAGTTAAGTTTTCAGTTTTCATTTGGTTTCAGTTGAAGGTCACAGGTCAGAGAAATTTCCACAGGTTAAAGGTTGGAACCAACCCAATGGATAAGGCACTGGAAGTATAAGAGATATTAGATCCTCACGAGGAGGACTCTATCCCCCATGGATCCTATGTTAGCACAAGAATTTGCAGCTAGAAAAGGCTTGCCTCTCCTAAAGGAAGCTTAAAAAACCTTTATAGGTAGAACAAAGAAGCTACACTTATCCTCATCTCCTTCAACAACCAACATCAACTTCAGAAATCCTTTCACAAGATCATTAGCTCTTAAAGAGGTTTTTGAAGAACAGTCCCTACCAAAAGTCTCTATCCTATAGAAGAATAAATATAAGGGCCAAGGCATTGGAAAGCGTGTGCCCCTTTTTGCAAAGATAAACAATTGATGAAACACTAAATCTACCACCTATACAGGCTTCTAATACTTATTGTTCAAAGTTTTGGGTTTTCACAAAGCATTAATCCCTTCAGCAGTAGTAGCGCAGACATTTCGTAGCACTATGGCGCTACGGAATAATCTATTTTTGATGGTCCACCAGTTTGCTACCTACAATGTTGTTGATTTGCCTAAAAGTAATGGTATTGCCACTACCCGAAGTTGCTACCCATTCTGCACATGTCCAAGTGAAGGTGTTTTGTATTTTGATGGTGCTACCTAAAGTTTGACAAAACACACAGGTGAGAGCTACCTACATTTTGACAAGAGACACAGATGGGCGCTACGTAAATCCGCTACCTAAATTCTGGCAGAAACCAAACTGTGCAAAGACGTTTCTGCCAGTTTTGAGTGACAAACTTAAAACTTGTACTATGAACAATTGAGAAGGTATTTTTGAAAAATGGAGGAGTTCTTTGTTCATCACATACCAAATAACAAAAACCTCTCTCAGTTTTTCACAATGTGTTATGGTTAGAGAGATATTTGACATAGAAGTGGTGCTACAGAATGTGTTGCTGAAACTCTGTTTTAAGACTGCTAAACTGGCTTTTTTGACCAATTGACTTTCAGAAGGATTTCTAGGTGAACTGAGATGAATTTTCAAAATATGAAGGAGGTTATTTTCAAGCATGGGCCCATGAACATTAAAATCTTTCAGTTTTCACACAAGTGTCATGGATTGGGAGATTCGAAAGAATCTTTGAGCCCTATGTTTTCAATTTTCGTGATTTCCTGTTTGAGACATGTTTTTGTGACACATGTTGAGGCCAACTGGAGATGAATTTAAAGAAAATGAGAGAGATTTTTCTTCATAACGATCTTATCTACAAAAAATGTTCTCATATTTTAGACAGTTGTTATGTTTTGAGAATTACAAGTGGCATTTGGAAGCCTATTTTTCAGAATTTTGCCTCCTGAAAAGCAGGAAATTAGTTAAAACATGTCATTGTTTGTTTGTAGTTGTTTCTATTTTGAGAAAGGGGTTGGAGTTCGAATAGGTGAGATGGAAAGGATCTATATGGATATATATTCATTGTACAAGAGGGTAGGAGGGTTGGATTCATGATCCAAGAGAGGAGAGACGCGAGAGGTCTTTTGTAAGCTTTTCAAGAAATGATAATGAGTTGCAGGCCATGAAAGCTTGGCGTTTTCCTCAAAGACTTGTCTTAGTTTTTTATGTGAAATATCTTAGCTAATGAGTAATACTTTTGATCAGATATTTTATTCTCTATGTGTTATCATACTTCTTATATTTTCTTCTATTATATGTGTTTTTGTTTATATAAGGATTGTATGAATAGAGTTTGTGCTGAGGATGTTGTGATAAGGATTATTACAATAGCTACCACACACACATATTTTTATTTTTGTGATGTTTTGAAAGGTTTTCTAACTATTACAGATTCTTCCTGTAGTGACTGAAAGCAAGTTTCTTTTCATACTTAGCTACACATTGTGTTTTTTCTTGATTTCTTCATTCACACTTATTTGATCTCAAAACTGATCTAGGGCCTTATTCGACCTGATTTTCTGCCCATAGGATTTTAAGTCAAGATTGTTGTATTTCATGGACTCCATGCCCAATGGTTTCATTTCCTTCTTGACTAATTTTACCACTCTCAAAGTTTCCTAAAACCCAAGTTATCCAATAAAGTCTTTTTATTTCTATGTTACCAAGCTTACCCTCATTTACAGTTTGGGAGTGACTCTTGGAGTGATAACAAATACTATATTATGTCTATTTAAGTTTATTTTCCCTTTGACAATCCAACCAATTGCTAGATTCCATTTTGAAAAGTATATAGCTATTTCCCTACACCATCAACTCGTCAAATTTACAATGAGTAGATCCTGTAGATATCAATCTTATCTAGTATATTTGATTTTGTTTTTCAAAGAAAATGACTTTTCAAATTTGAACTTAGAGACTGAAGATAATGTTGGAAATCTTGTGTCAGTCATTCATTGGACTCCAGTAGTCAGAAACAAGCCACAAAATTTTGTATTTTTAGACTTTGTCAATACATTTATGGCCATATCATATACCCTATTTCATGTCGAAATTCCTCCTAGAATATTTCTTGAAGTAAAGACACTTTTGCATGCCTCTACAGAAACTAAACTAGAAGACTTGTATTTATTGAGAAATATACTGAAATAAGGATATATGGAGCAAAAAGTAAACCTTTCAGATTGCCAAAATTCCTTACCCTCGGTGTTTTTTCCTTAGAATTCATAAGGCAAAGTCTTAATTCAAATAATATTCATTTTGTTTCAAAGAAAAAGAGGACTAATTTCAAGTTGAAAAGATAAGTGAGACCTTTTATTGTGAATAATAGAAAACATTTACAAGTTGCATAATCAATGTTGCAAGGATTGAATCTTGAGAAAGGAGAAATATGGAAATATGATGTTTTTGGAATCATATCATCCAAAATACAAGAGTTTCAATTAACTTACTATGAGTATTGTTATCCCCCTTTTGTGGATAACTAAGGAGATTATGTCTCGAGGCCCTCAGGTTGCAGATATGAATTGTCGAGAGACCACATGACTAGCAACATCCTTTTGCACAGCTAGAGACCCGCATCAACACCACATTGACCCATCACTTGGTCATCTACCACACCATCTTGCCACCATATGTCACTTGGGTCTTTCTCCATGCGGTACAAGTCAAGTATGATGGTGGGTATCATTTTAATATTTGAGGAATTCTAGTTTGTATATCAGAGGTTATTATTTATTATGAGATTTCTAATTTGGAAATTATGTCTTTTACCTTGTTTAAATGTTGGTGGTTGGCTTGGGGCACTCAAGTAAATGGTCACCCTTAGGATGGGGTGATTCTGGGAGATTCCTTTGATGATTCATCATGCCACTCCTAACCATAATTACCACTTTCCATCATTATTTGCCCTCATGACATAATCTCTTGGGATTTTAGGGTAGATTGGCCCTAGAAGGGACCATTCCTCATTTCATGGGAAGAAGGGGTTGAATTTCCAAAGGGGGGTTAGCTAGAAAAAGATAAAATCCTAATGAAAGAACCTTCCAGATTCTTCACCTAGGGGATCCCAAGAAATCAATGAAAAGCTTCTCCGCAAGAAAATAAGGACCCCATGAAAAGAATAAATAAAAATGATTAAAGGTTGAGTTGAGGATAGGGGGTCTCATCATGACCTAACGTATCATGTCCATGGGTATCTAATGGTATGAAATTACCATTTCTAGCCATCACACTAGGGTAATGGCTCTCAGTTGCATGGTGGAGGGGAAGGGGGTCTCATCAGGAGCCAATCTTCCCATTTCCATGAAAGTACTTGTGGGTGACACTGTCGATATATGGTCATCATGTCAGGGAATTTGCCTCCAACTTTCCCTATACTATATTG
>JZKD02S0350992.1:161596-187703 GCA_000966675.3 Picea glauca
AAGACAAATTGAGGCCACAATAAATCTCTGGGTTTAAGAAATATATTTACCAAGATTCCATTCTTGATGTGATTTGCCCCTCCGGAATGGTATATTTGTTTTCTTTTTTAACAATAACTGACTTTGAATTAAAAGGTTGCACCATAGTCAAAGAAGCTATCAAAGTTTACAAAAAAAATCTTGAGAGCACCAGAGCACAACTATGTTTCGTAACTGATATACAAAAGAAACAAAGCCTTATAATTTTGGGCAGTGAAACTGCCATAAATTCTTATATATTGTGCTAAAAAAATGTGCATTTAAAATAATGCATTAAGCTAAAAATTTTATCTTCCAATCCTGTCTTTCATCTGTTCATGGTTATTTCCTTCTACTTCCATTGGTTCTAGTCCATTTCGTCTTTTTGTTTCACCTTCTTCGTCTCGGAAATAGTTTCATTATCATTCCACCATATTTAATCTTTCTAGAAGTGTTGTTACTGTTTATTCCAAATCCTGAATTCTTTTTCTTTCAATTTGACATTCCTGAAGACATCATACTTCTTGTTCAAGATTCTGAGTTTTATGGGTCAACATTAGCATTGATTGTTCCAATTCCTTTGATTTTTTATTCTCCTCGATAATCTTTTGTGTTCTGTTAAGGAGGAATGACACAATATTTTCCATATTTCTTATTCTCCCTACATTCTCATTGTATTTTGCCTGTATTCCTCCCAAGATTGTCTCAAAACACTTCAAATATCCTTTGACCTCAACCCACAAAGGATCCATTGTAATTGAAATATCCAAGATCACTATTATATTATCCACAATATCTATGATGAAATGACACTGCAGAAATTTCACTAAAGGATCAACAAAAAAGGATTTCCCAAGATGAGTAATATTGGCATTTGATGAGTCCACAAAACTAATTTGAGAAGTCTGCAGAAGAGAGAGGAAATGTGAACAGGGGTTAATATATACCAGGAGAAGTCTAAAGATTCAGAGAGAAATGGATCAAGGATGGTGTCTTGAGGGAACAATGAGAGATGGGTTAGGGTAATAGGGAAGGGGGAAGGGTCAGGACGGATGAAAGGAGAGGGATATGAAATAGGGAAATGGAATCTTGACAGAGAGAAATCTATGAAGAAATGAGACACGAAAAACCAAGAAAAAGGAAATGGAAGTAGAGGGTGAGAGAAGGAAGGTGAGTTAGTGAAAATAAGTTCATAGAGATTCAACAAATAAAAAACTTCACATCTAAGAAATGTATGCTTTCCAAGCCCAAGGAATTATTGTATAGAGTTTCAATAGCCTTCACATAGATAAATTTTGGGTACCTGGATATTGATGGACATGGATCACAAAGAAATGACATATCTGAAAAAGGGAAGTCGCTTGACTCAGAACTATGACATAGGCCGAGCCTCCAAAACCCAAGCATTGGACCTGATGTGTTCTCCATTCCGAAGCTCACAGATATCAGGGTTTCACACATGCTTGTGGTGTTAAATTCATAAGAAAATTTTGATGGTTAAATATGTGATAATATCGGGACACCACTCCCAATGTTGTTGCCTCTAGTGAAAGATTTATAAGACTACTACACCACTCCGAATGATGTTTCTTCTTCCATGCCATGGCCTGTATTTTCCATATATATATTTTAACATGTGTCATTGATTTAACCTCGTACATGTGTCACCCATCCTACGTGTATGACACATGTCATCGATTTTAACCCCATCAAACTAGTTATTTTATCATTTATGTATGACACGTGGCACTTGTGTATAATCATCACGTTAGCTTATCTTACCTCGATGCTCGACATGAGAGAATTTAAGTGATAATTATATATTAACGTGGTAATTAAGGTTAACATGATCATTATGAAAATGATTAATTATAGGTTTCCACGTCATATAAGTCATCGTATGCTAAATACAATCCCTGATGCCCCGAGGTCCCGATGTATGAGAATTGCAATAGTAATTAGATACACTAAATAATTAATCTAGGATTAATTAATTTAAATGTTTATGTTGTCGATCATACATCTGTCATCTTTTCAATGTTAATAAGGCCTACCACCATATGCTTCACAATTAATGGTATCAACACGCGAATTAATGGTTATTGGTTCGCAACGTATACGTTTTAAATTTCAATGTATTGTGTTCTTATTTCTCAGCATGATTTCATTGCTTCTATTGATTTCAACTTTTATTTGTAGACCTCGTTCTTGGAAAATATTTCTAAGAAGTTTCCATGGTGCCTAGAAAAGAAAAAACACAAAATCCATCTCAACAAACAGAATATCAGGAATCTAAAAATCCCAACTATGATCTCTTCTTAGACACTTCTTATAAATTACACTCCAAGAGAAAGACTTGGTACAATGTCTTCAATTTTTTTGAGGAAGAAAAGTCTATTGCAACAACAGAGAGTGAGATTGATGATGACACATATGCCCCCCGAAAAAAATTAGGATATTGCTAAGTCTAGGTTATATAAAGTTGCAGCAAGACCCGGGTTGATGGCATACATAGAAATGATACATTGGGATCTGGAACATGTAGACCTTCGGACATGAACTATTTTCAACAATCAGAAGGTGGTCATTGGATCCTTTAGGCCTTTATACATCTAAGTGATGTATAAAGTGCCCAAACCTGAGATATTTTATAATAAATAGTTCCTGGAAAATTTTAATCAAGAGGAATGTGTGTAATATGATTTACAATTGTCAAAGTTAATAAAATATTGGTGGGATGATGAGAATAAGTTTAAAATTGATAGACTTAGTAAAAATGCTACTTCTTCCTACAAATTAGGAGAATTATATGTTTCCACCCTAATGTGTTGGTTATATGGTGAAAAGAACCCTAATAATTTCAAATTAGAATGGGTTCCAATTATGCACAGAGTAATTAATGGTTATAGCTTCAATTGGGGTACTATTCTATTCGATAACCTTTATAGGCACATTGAAAATTTTCTTAAGATAAAATCAGAGGGCCAATCCCCTCCATTTTATATGTCAGCTTATATAATGGATGCACTTTTCTTTCATACTTCTTTTTCCTCAAATGGGTTGGCAATGGACTCCAAGTTTTGCAGAACCTATTCATATTTACAATTCTAAGCTATGGGAAGAAAATGTCAAGGAGCATTTTTATGAAATATGTCATCATTTTATTATTCCTCTTCACAAAGCATTCTTTGGGTTCCTACCACCCAGGATCACAAATCAATCTATGGACAACTTATATCCAATTCGTGATCCTACCACCCAGGATCACAAATCAATCTATGGACAACTTATATCCAATTCGTGATTCGTATATTGAAGAAACATTTTCCTATATTAGGSTTTATGAGTGTAATGCTCCTCCTTATGCCTTGSATAAATTTATGCCTAACAAACTTGTTTGYAGAGAAATATCCTACCAAACAGTAGTTACATGCATAACTAAAGAATTACACACTTTCTCCAAGATAATTTGGCCTACTTTTCTTATGGATATAGACCCATATACTCTTTCTGTTGTAATCCATGCCAAAATAGAATCTATGTCATTAGAAGATATCAATTTGTCATGTATTGAAGTTAAGAGGCATGACCCTTTAACAATTTTAAATCAACATTGAGTTATTGTTGGTGTAAATATATATGTTCATGAAGAATATCCTCATGATAATATTTTTAGGAGAGATATGTCTTATCAATAAGTTTTGTAGAGAATTCAAGGCCTCCCTAAGCATGCGCTTAATGGTTTCTTAAATTTCTAGAAGGAAAGGAGGAGTTTCCTCCCATCGATCCTCCAATAAGATTACACGGAATAGTCTCCTAAGACTCAACCAAAGACACAGTTTACAGTATCTCAGATAGACGAATCAACAAAAAAACTATCTCAAATGGTCAACCCTTCCCAATAATAGATGGAATCCCAATCAAACCAGAAAACTATCGAGCTAATTTTAGAAGTACTATCAAAAGAAATATTAAAAGAAAAGTCCATCCACTAGATAGATCTGAAGAAGTTACATGTTGAGTCTCTTTTATCTGAAAATATTTAGCAGAGACAGTCACAACACAAAGATAAAATTTCTACAAATCATACTCTAACAGGACCAACAGAGATATTATCTTCACTTCAAAACATTGGTCAAGGTCCAAAGACTCCATAATAAAACATTCAAACTCAAGAGCATGACAGTTTGGGTTCTTCATCAGTTGTCTCAATCACACCTTTGGCCAGTATTCCTGGGATTTAATTCTTGAAACCTTTATATGTTTATTATTTGATACCGATTGAAGAGGAGGAAGCTCCTCCTACAGACTTCTTCTTTAGTAAGAATAAGAGATAAATTAAAAAGGAAGGATTCAAAAGAATAAAAATGGTCAGGTGAATGAACCACCAACAAAACAAAGAATAATTTGGGATGGCTCTAGAAAAGATAATCAACAATTTGTAGGTGAATTGGTAGATTCCATGGGAGATTTTACATCAACCAACATTTGGTTAGTAAATAGTTTAAAGAAAATAATTAAGAAGAAAAAAGATGAAATAATTCGTCTTGAAAATAAATTGAAACATAAAGAAACACTCATTTAAAAGTAGGTGGAACTAAAAATTTCACAGGCACAACAAGCACACTTTGAATCGATGAAAATATTGGAACAACAACTGAGAGTTGAGATTACTCAAGTTCAACAATTTCTCTCTGATTCTTTAAATGAAAAGAATACTCAAATCAGACAACTGCAAAATCAAATTCAAAGTTAAGAGAGTGAAATGATTGATGTTGAGCAATTTAAGCATCAATATTTACAAGTTAATGATCAATTAAGACAATCATAGGTATAGTTTTGTTAGATTATGGGTTGTGTTTTAAATCAACGAAGTATGATAAATGATTTTTCAAAAATCATTTCAGAAAAGGAGGTTGAGTTAACAATGATCCAAAGAAAATTCATGGAATTAATATTATGTCAAGATGAGGTTAGTTCAATGACCCATAAATCATCCCAAACCTTTGAGTCAGAGAAATTAAAAGGAGGAATTGTTATAGATGCTTGGAAACATAATATGCAGGAAACTAAAAGGTTAATCAAAGAGGCAAGAGAAGCATGCAATTCAACATTAAATCCAACAATTAACATAATGGGATAAATTGACATGCTTTATGTTCAATTCACCAATCAAACAACCAAGATAACAAATGTAATTGTTGAAGTGAAAAGTCACAGGAAAAAATATGATGATAAAATTGCGATGTTATTCAAGGTAAATCTTGATGCCATTAATCAATTTCTGGTCAAACCACAAAATTGTTATGTCATCTCTAATCAAATTTCTACCAAGATATAACAAGATCTTCTAGTTGTGGAAGAAAAGGTCTTCAACTATGAAATAAGATCACACCCAGAAGCCCCTATTTTCATTTCTTGAATATTACAAATCTACTCAAAATTGAAGGAACATCTGGAGTATTGTGCATCAAACAAGGGATCGGTTGAGGACTAATTCCAGGAAGACCAATCATTTTAGTCCAAGACCTTAAAGGTATTATTTCTATATTTGTTTTTAGTATTTTAGTTAGAATAGAGTGGGAATAGATTTTTGAGTTGTAGTTTTTGTAATATTATTTACAGACATTTTCAAGAACCTGGAAAGGGTTCGATTTTCAAGAAAAAAGACTTGCACATTGTTGTCAAGACTATTTTTGAGAAATAGAGAGCCACTCGATGATTTTGTGATCCATATACTGGAGTGATTGGTATCGTATTGTTATTCATGCATTCATCTGGTATTCTGAAATTCATTGTCATTCATTTATTTCAATATGTTTAAGATTAATGAGTATTGCTTATTTTTTTCACTATTGTTAATCAATCGAGTATATTCATTATGAAAATATTTTTATAATTGAGTTAATGAATGAAATAATATGAATACTGTAGTTGGAACAACTTACTTTAATTTTTTTATTTGAAAATTGTCCTACTACAAAGGTTTCTAAATATTGTTTAAATGTGATGAAATGTTTCCCTTTTTAGATAGACATCATTTCTTAGTCATATTTTAATTAATTAAGCTCTCGGGATAGAATATTTTAGGATTAGAATAGAAATAGATTAGTTCATTTATTTTCTCCAAGAAGGATTTAGCAGAGCTTCAAGTTAAGTCTCCTTTCTAGGAGAAAATCCCCTAAGTGGAAACCAGGGCCACATACCAATGATGATCTCCATCCCAAATGAGTATAAGCCTAATTTGGGCCTTGATTGAGAAGTTTCTCCATGTTTATTGCCAAGAATTGTTTGAGGCATCAACACTACCACCACAATCTCACCATTATGTACTAAGTTTTCCTGGGGTTTTCACAGTGGAAACAGGTGTTCTGGGGCATCTCCTCTTGAAGGGGATACTAGAATGTCCCATGGGGGCCTTAAATTATTTTTTAATAAAAGGTATTTTTCTTTTCAAATATATACATGAATACCCAGAAATAATAGTTTACGAGCAACATCGATTACTTACAAGCACCAAAAGCCTCGCCTTTAAGTGAAATAAATGATGGGTGTAAATTTTAGGTTCTATTTTTCAGGACTTTGCAATGAGCATCTCTTTTTCGAAATACATATTCCAAAATATCCATTGTCATTTAATTTAGGGAAACAAATGAAAATCTTGAAAGGTCTTACATAAGCATAGCTTCTTCCATTGAAGGATAAGTAATATTTATTCAATTCGAATACATTATTTATCTTTTCATTGTTGTTTTTATTTTTCAATTTTCCATCATATTGATAAATTTCAATCAATTCAAAGAGTGAAAACAAGCCTTTTATAAACTGATAAATATTCATTGATAGTTAAGTAGAAATTATAAGGCACTATATAAGTTCTTCGTTTAGCTACAGAAAAATTCAAAATAGTTGTAAATAGTTGTACATTTTTTTAAAAATTAATATGCATGATTGGGTATGGGGAATTGAGAGTGATGCGAGTGGGGGGAGGTAAAATGAGCTTCCACCTTCACGTGGTTGGCCCTGTTTAGTAGAGAATAAATTATTCTCAAAAACAAGAAGATCTCATTAAGGTATTCCTATTATCCATTTAATGATATTGTTTTTAGAGATTATTAAATGTAATCTGATGTGGCATTTTATGTTCTCCATTAACATTCATGTTTTCCAATATTCAATGTGTAGAAAGGCCTATTCAGAAGACTTGTTGATGTAGAATGATTTCTCAAGTTAGTGATTGATTCAATGAACATTGACAACAATATTGCTAAATCAGATGACAGGAAAAAAAATGAGTTCTAATTTTAAAATTTCTTGTACTAAGTTTGATTATTTTCTTAGTTGGACAAAATAATTGAAAATAATTGTAAATCATTATGGATTCCTTGACATAATTCCCTAGCCAGAAATCATCTCAGGAATAACACTACCTACATAAAACTCAGAAATTATTAACTTTGTTTTGTTGCAAACTAAGCATTGACCTTTTATGAATAACCTATGTCACTCAAATTATGTATTGGTATGGAGATGCAGAATAAGTTATAAAGCATGGTATGGATGAAATGAGTGTCAAGTTTCATGCCAAAAAGAAAAGAGTCAGTGGGGATTAGTAGGGAGAAAGTATTGGAGGAGAAATCTACATACCTCATCACAATGTAGCATAAGGAATGAATACACTCACTACCTAATGGGCTTGTGTTATAAAGATAGAGGTAACTAAAAATTTTGTTGCATTAGAGTATATATAGAATAATGTCTAACCATAGTCTTAGGATTTAACTCAAGGTAATATGTTTGAAGGTCCTTAAGCCGTTGGAGATGTTCAGTTATGAAGCACTCAAATAAATCATGTCTAAATAATTTACGTTATCAATAATTTAGTATGTCATTTTTTGTAACAACCCTCCAGTAAATTGATCATTTAAGTATATACTCTTTTATTCTTTTAAAAATTTAACAAGTGTAACTTTAAATGACATAACTAATGTATACTACTAAAAGGTGATTACCCTACTTAAGTCTTCACAACTCATGCACTAACTAGTCCATGCCAATAGCGGGTCTTAGATCATCTTCCAATCAATTATTTACATCATGCAATACTATATACATGACATTATATATGAAAATGAATGATATGACATCATTGATATCAATAATTAATAAATAAGTTGTTATATAAAATCACTAATATAAATTTATTTATTCCAAACATTAAGATATAATTCATTAAATAAAATTTAATATAACTCACCAATCCTGTGCTTTTTCTTGCACTTATCTATTAGTCTTATATAACGAAATGTTAGGTTCTCTAAATATACATATTCACATATAATCATCCTTCATGAGATATTATTCGACGAGAAATCAGAAAATGAAAATTTTCTTTAAGCGTCAATTTCAAATTGCATTCCAATGTATAACATTCCAAATAAATTAGTCCATTTATAATTTAAATAAGGAATTTCAAATTGCATTCCAATTTATAACATTCCAAATAAATTAGTCCATTTATAATTTAAATGAGTATAAGGGAGTTCGTGTTAACGTCAAGGAAAATAATGGTATTTTTACTATTAAGAAAATAATAAAAAAATAGTAAAACTAGGAATAAATCATAAATAAATGCAATCATATAAACCATGAATGCATTCTCTTACTAACAACAGAAAGTAATTATATATTTTTAACAATAAATGTCTAAATCTGGTGTATGAAGTTGGGTGTTTATTTATTGAATACAAATCCAAACGTACTATCAAGAGTTAGGCTATTACCATTATGATAATCAAGGGCTCAACCAAAGCGTGAGAATCGATACATAAGGAGCCAAGGAAAAAATAAGTGATTATGATCACCTTATCGACCAATTCATACAAAGAAACAATTTATTAGTGAAATACACCAACAAGGGAATAAGTAATTTTAGTGGAGAGATGAATACAACATGTTATTGACACAGGTATAGAACTCATGGTAAATGGATATATTGAGATGAACTATAATGTACGAAATTGTTATTTTAGCAGGAATACTCATCCTTTACACATTCGATTGACCAAGGTTTAATACAATATTCGATGCATAATACATTTTTGAAAACAATAAAGTAATTATCAATTTTTGAAAACAATAAAGTAATAAAGTAATACATTTTTGAAAACAATAAAGTAATCATAATGCAAAGCTTGTATCCCAACACAGAGAAGTAAACCAATCAATATAAATTCCAACAACAATTTAGTCATCCAACATTATGGTAATTTCTCTCTCCCTCGCCATTCTTTTTATAAGAAAATCATCTTGAAACTTGTTATCTAATGCACAATTAGATATTTTTTAATAATTAAATTAAATATTATTCACCCCAACACATTTCACACTTTTCCCCAAGTTGTACATGTTTATTCATTTTTAATTTAAACAATTATGCAATTTCTCTCACACCTACAATTAGTTCCTAGATTTCCTCTTAGGTGTCTCTTAGTTCCCCAATTCCTCTTTTATTGTGTCCCTTAACTAATTTACAATTGGAGTTTGATTTAGAATGTAGATTTTGATAGACTTAGGATACTAACTCTATGTTGACAACCTGTTTTCTCATGAATATATTTTATTTTAATTAAAATTCATTTTTATTCATTTCATGCACACATTGTGCACATGCCTAGATTTTTATTCTTATTCTCCCTTTACTAGTGTTCATTTAATATAAATTCTCATAACCCATTTTATAAATTTTATTTAGTCAAAACATCTAGACTTAGACTTTTGGTTATGTTTTTTAGTTTGTAACTTAATAGTAATTTGTATTATCTTCTCTAACAAAGTCTAAGTATTCATTTTATTTTCTAAGGTATTATAGATTTTTATTGACTCATAATTTATTCATGTGACACGCCCTTCAAGATGCACCTCCATGCTCCAAGGGTGCCATTGACCATTGACTTAGTTTGGAAGTTGTCTGACGCTTGGAGTCAATACTCCACTTGTCAACCTTATGTGAGACACAGGGCTTAAAGTGTTTTTTCTTATTGCGTGCCCCTTAGAAATCCTCGTGAGTGGTTGTCTCATTTTTCCCTCACGACATCATGAACCTCTCGGACCAAGGTAGTTTTTAACTTTCATTTCAAGTAATGGCAAGAGTGTTAGTAGGCTATGACAGGGATGTTGCCACACCTCTCCCTCATATATATGATATTTTTGTATGACCCCTTTACTCCATATTTGATTCATATTAGCAAGCTTCATCATGCCTACATCCATTGACAAAGATAATATCAACACCTCATATACATGAAATCCATCATCGAAATCATCATATAACACATGTGTAAAAATCAAGTACTCATAACCAAGTAAATAGTCCACTCCCTGACTCAATCTGGAGTCCAAGGAAGTTTGTCGATGCTATCAACATCCTCATCACATCATGTTTCATGCACAGTCAGGAAACCTCATCATAATACATGTCAATGCTATACATCAATATAAATAACATATAAATTTTCAAAACCCAATCATAGCATAAACACAAAAACCAAAACTAATAATCATAATGTAATATGTTTTAACTGGATCACTTTCTCGCAAGTGTCCTCAAAGCATAATTCATTGTATAAAATGTGATCAGTGGAACTGGATGTTATATACATACCCTCTTGTTTTAAACTTCATCCCAAAGTTTGTACAATCTAACAATGAAATCAATAAATATAATTGATATTAATCTATATATTGAACTTGTTGACACTGAGATGTGGCTGAATCAATATCAAGTACAATTTCAAAACTTTTTCAACTTATACTTTAATCAGATTATACATTCAATTACATATAATGAGTAATGAACAATAGTAGAAGAGTTACACCATGCACAATATATGAGAAATAATCAATAGTTATTGTGCAAGGGAAGTAATAACTTCCAAGGGAAGCTACAACTTCCAAGTTCAAGGGAGGGATAAACCTCCAAGGGAAGATACAATCCTCCAAGATAAAGAGGGGATTAAACCCTATATCATTGTCCCTTCCTTCCACTCAAGAATATATGAGAGATAATAAAACTTTACATTAAATTATCACTATCAACCAACCATCACATAGAACCTGATAATGCTTCCTAAGACTTATTCAAATTCTGCAATTCTTCATTTCTTGGAATAATCTAATCATGTAGATAATATTACTCAATGTATTCTCTTAAACTCCTCCAAGTTTCACTCCTTGAATCCTCCCAAAAAGGATTTATAGAGAAAATGGTAGACCTTATTCAATTCTGGTTTATTCAGGAGAGCGAACTTGCACAGAATTCTCCGCACTCAATATTTAACATATGATTCTGAAATTTGTACACAGGAAACTATAGCCCGTACTCTTTCCAATGAAATTGATCTCACTGCATTTGGATTCTCTATGAAGAAGTTATGATTGTTTTACCCGGAACACATGTTTATGACTAGCTTCAGGACTAGTCAAAAACCCTATCTTCTACAAAGTGTATCACCAAAAGTATAGTGAATAAAGAGCTGAAATTTTTACCACAGGTACCTAGATATGTTTTTTCACTAGCCTCCAAATTTCACCATCTGAAGCGTTCTAGAAACAAAGTTATAGCGAAAATGATAATATGACCTGTAAATAACATACCTTAGAACACATCACCAAGAGACTTCATCCTCTCTTGAAATTCGGCCTTCTTTACTTCAGATTTCCTCTAAAATTCGACTTATATCTCCTTGTTCATTAAAAAAATTGTGTGTGTAAAATGAATGTATAATGATGTGTATTTATACCCTTTATGTCACTTCATTTTAACATTAGGGTCAACTTGACACTTTCTTATTTTGTAATTCTTTTCTTTAATTATCTTCAAGGCCGACCTACACTTCCTTCTTCAATTCACTTTGTCATCTTCAAAAATTCATTTCTCCTCAACCATGAGGATCCACGTGACGTGCCACCTACCACCAGAAACAACATGATGTATATTATCCATCCACGGGTGTTGTATCTACATGTGCACTGTCTTTCATGTCCAAATACCGTCATCAATCTTGGGGTCCAAAACCAATAACTAGGGGTGATATCAATGACAACAACCAATATTCCAACAATCTCCCCCTTTGTTATTGATAGAAACACTCATGCTCCCCCTGTCATCATGATCCCAATTTTTCTCCCCCTTTGACATCAATGACAAAGGGTGGGGGTTGCTCCCCCTGAGTTTAATAGCAAAAGGTAACTCTCTTCTTTGGGGCTGCTCCCCCTGAACATATAGCACTTAATAACACTTCATTTTTATGGTCTCTTTCTTCCTTGGAGATTTTTCATGGATTTAGGACGTATATGTTACTTGGTCTTCTTGTTTCAGTTGCAACCAATCTTCCTGAACCTTCTTCTTTGATTTTTCATCTTTGTGAGTCAAACATGAGAGTATATCCTTGATCACACATTTTACTAACACTGAGTAGATTATGCTTCAAGTCTTCAATCAATAGGACATTCTTTGCTTTTAAATTTTTTCTTCCAATCTCTACTACACCTTTTTCAAGTATTTTGGCAGATGAGTCATCTCCAAATGCAACATTGCCACCCTTTCTCTTCAAGCTAATGAATTTGTCTTGATCCCCGGTCATGTGTGAAGAACATCCATTGTCTATGCACCATTCATCTTCTTCTTTACATTCTTCAACAGTCAATGCTATTCAACAATCTTCATTGTTTGGAATCTCTTTCCTTCTCCATATTGTGGTTGGCATAGGGATATTTAGAATAGGAGCACCTTCATTCATATATTTGCAATCTCATGCTTTGTGACCAAGATAATTACATTTGTAGCATACAATATTTTTTTCCATCAATGGGGAAAATGAATTATAACTTATGTTGACAAATCCACGATTATTTCCATATCTTCTATTTACACCATTCATGTTTCTTGCATAGTTGTTCCTTTCATTGATTCTGCAATTGATTTCCTTATGTCCAAAATTTTTGCAAGTATAACAATGACCAAGAAGAAAATTTTGATACCTGGGAGTAAGTGACCTTCTTTGTGATGTAGTCCATCTAGGTTCATGATCTACTCTTCTGTAGTTTCCTTCATACTGATTGAAGCTTCTTTGATTTCTGAAGGTAGGAGGTCTTCTTGGATACTCATCTATTTTCTAATCATTTCTTCTTTCCGATATCCTAGTCCACTTCTCATCAATTGTCTGTGTAGATATTTCTTCAACCTTCTTGTTGGTATTTTCATATTCTTTGTATGAAGTTTCACCCATGCGTCCAATATGTGTTAAGTCTTTTGGAACTTGAGATTTTCTTAAGCTCTTTCTCAATGAGACAACTTCTTGTTCAAGTTTCTCATAATCTTCTTCTTTCTTCATCATTTGGACATTCCTTAATTCTCCTATTCTTCTTGCTTCTTTGAGTAGAGTTTTCAAGGAAATGGTTTCTTCTCTTAGTTTCTCAAAGTCTTTTAATTGTTTCTTCAAGCTTACAACTGTCTTTTCCCAACTACCCAATTCAATTCTTAGTTTTCTATGCATGTTTTTGAGCTTGCTATTTTCAATCTCAACATGCTTCAATTTTTTAAGATTCTCATCTTCTTGTTGAATCATTTATACTTCATGATTTTATTCTTCTTCATTGGACTTTTCTTCTTTAGTGTCATCTCTTTCAATCCTTGGATAAGGACATTCAAATTAAACATTTCCTACTCCTTCACAATTAAAGCAAAAGAACCCACCTTTATTTTCTTCTTTGAAATCTGATATGTTGTAATTTGCTTCAACTTCTTCTTCTTATTCTTCTTTTGTTTCCCTTGCATAAAGGTCTTGTAGCTTGTCCCAAATATTTTTTGTTGATGCACATGATACCACCTTGGATTTCACTGAATCTGTCAATCCATCTAGGATGGTATCTATTGCCAATTTATTGTTTCTTCTTACTTCCTTCTGAGTTGCAGTCTTTGGTTTCTTCAAAGAATTGTATCCTGAAGCAACTGAGAACCAAACATCTGCCCCATGAGATTTCAAGTAAGTTTCCATTCTATTACTGAAGTATTCAAAATTTCAAATGGTGGAATCCCATTTGGAATGTTGTCTTCCATTTCTTCTTAGGATATTCCTTCCAGTGGTTAAACTGTTTTGAAGACAACCTGGTTTGAAACCAATTATTGGTACTAAGAGGGGGGTGAATCAATATCAAGTACAATTTCAAAAAAAAAATCAACTTATACTTCAACTAGATTATATATTCAATTATATCCAATGAACAATGAACAATAGTAGAAGAGTTACACCAATACACCAAAATACACCATGCACAATATATGAGAAATAATCAATAGTTATTGTTCAAGGGAAGTAATGACTTCCAAGGGAAGCTACTATTATAGGAAAATCCCCCTGCGGATAGGTGAATTCCCTCTTGGATCCTAGAACTCTAAGACCAAGACAGAAAGGTGATAACTTTGATAACTGACATCCCTTTAAACCTAGCTAAGATAATCTATAGAGAAGGGGAAGAAGATGTACCTTTTTACGATGTTTTTCCTCTCCCAGTCCAAGTTGAGATCTGATCCCCAAGCTCTTCAACAAGTCCTGCAATCCAATCAAAGATAAAACATGCTTCCTATTCTACCATGATTAGTTTGAAACTAGATCCTTCTATTAAAAACAAGTTCATGTAGGTATACACAATCTTCAAGGAAACAGGACAAGCACATATATTGATGAGAATTCAAAAGAGATACTTACAGACCATTGATGAAGCTACAACAGCCTCTTCCAGTTCTCCTCGTCCAACCCTTTTCTCAAATGATCCACAAAAAAAATGACTATGCTTCAATGATTATATCCCTTACGAGATCATAAGTTTGATGTCTTCAATGTCTCTCCCTTTCACCATGAGGAGGCCTCCTTGTATAGGCTTGGAGAGGCCTAACCACCTTAGAGATTCTTGGGATAGGTTGAGGATATTTCTCCATCAGTTGTGGATCCTCCATAAGATCGAGCCTTGACCTTAGATTCAAATCAAACTGACTTCAGAGATAAGGGGGATCTTCCCCTGATTTCCTCAATAGCATAATGCTCCCCCAAAATGGTGCATAGAGCGTTGCAACGATCCCCCAAAGGAATTCAAGGAGTGTTAGTGTTCCCTGCTAGTGGGTAGGGGAGATCTGCCCTTCAAAACTGATTTTCAAGTGGTATTTCTCAAGAAAAAATCTTTGTACTCTTCGTCAAATGACATCTCCTTCTTTTAATTAGTCTCTGAGGATGTCTTCAAGTGTTCTTGTGATGTCATTCTAGATACGACATAGGCAATATGACAGTATTATATTTGTGACACTTGCGGCATTTATGGCCAAAGTGAGACACTTGCGACACTAGTAATGACGCCAATAGGTCATCATTGAAGTGAGTAATTTTGATGTGTAACAGATTACCCCCCAAAGTGCAAAGTTAGAAGACGGGAACTGATGACTAAAGTACTTTGTAGACTTTTTCGAGAAAGGGTGTGGACTTGGAGAACCTGGTAGAAGCTGCATACAACCATCAGACAAATGTTATGATATGTTTCAAACCCAAGGTAGGCATACCTATGCTTGATTGATAAAGACTTTCAAGGTATGGTCGCCATAAGATACATTGCGGATCCATAATTATATTAACAAAAAGGTATAGCCACCTAAGATACAATGTGAATCTATACTTCCATGACATGAACTGATCATAGCCAAAAAAAATACACAATGGATCTATGAGACAACAAGACATAGCCACAGACCAATACAAAGTGGATCTATGTGACAATATATGTGTCAATATTCAAGAGAAACTTCGTCGCAAACTGGGAAAAGTACATATCAGAGTAATCACTCAACCCAGGGTCTTCTTACCGATCTCGATGCAGTACGAGTCTAACCATGTGAATTAGATGTTCTGATGTGGAACATGGAAGAAACCACTTGATTATTGGTCAATGAGGTAAGTCGTTAACAAGTGCAAGAGAAATCACCATTGATGTCAATGATTCCCAAGGTACCCTAGTACATTCCAGCGAATGTGAATAAATGAGTTGAAGTCGAACATCTGTGGAATCATCCGATCATAGGTCAATGATGTAAACCCATTGTCGAAAGCAAGGAGGCCTACCATTGAGGCATGCAAGTCCCAAGGTACTAATTGGTTTCTAAGTCTAGTTCATGGATAATGTGTTGAAGTCTACAGGAACAGACTCGTCGAAAGAGGGCCTTGATCTATCCCCCATCAACGACATGAAACTGACATAGAGATGTAAATTGGTGGATCAAATGAACATGGAATGACACGGGTACTGAAACAGAAAATTTGTGATGGTTGATTCTCGAGGCAGATACTTCCCTTGAACACTGAAGCACAACAGCATAAACATGGCATGGACCAAAACATGATGATGCAATGGATACTGTGACTTTCGTCGGGTGACCCAAAAGAGTAAAAAAAATCAGAGGATTGGTTCAGTGCAGAGGTTCAGCAGATTAAAATGTAAAGACAAAGTGTCATGTTCAAGGGAGATCATAAGAGTGACCTTTGATGTTTTCAAAAACTGCTTGGCTTGCTTCCTTCAAATTTTTCCATCATCCAGATAGACGAGTACCTCTTTTTATTTTAACGAGCTCGAGGAGGATAACACATGCTCGATATAACTCACCTTCGATAAGTCCCTCTTACTTTGTTTAACAAACTGGAAGAAGTAACCTTTCGATCCCGTACGGGCCCTTCCATGTATATTTTTTAACGAGTCCAAAGAAAGTAAACTGGTGATTTTTCATGTTTAGAGATTCTGAAAAGAACTTAAAGACGACTCTAGTGTTGTCCTTTTTTGTAATGTTAGTCTTGCGAGGACAAAAAAGAGATAAATTATCACTCAAAAGATGCCCTTTCAAACCTTTAAACGAGTGGGAAAGGAAGCAAGATCACTTGACAATCTTTTCATGTTTAGAGAGATTGAAAAGAGCTTAAAGACGACTCCAGGGGGTTCCTTTTTCGTGTATCCATGCGAGTCCGAAAAAGAGATAAAAGTTTACTCGGTGCATTCTCATGTTTTTTCGAGCGTGATAAAGAACTAATACCATGCTCGTTAATGCGACAAGATAAAAATTGAACAAAACCGCTCTGAAACCTGCCATTAATGATAAAACTGCATACCAGGGTATTAATGATACCTCCAAAATGATTTTCAAAAACCCAAAATAACTATGGTTTTAGCAAAAATGAAATCTATAATAGTAATATAATGTAAAAAATGTCTTTTACCAACTTATTTGTGCCAAGACTTATAGTAGTGGAGAATTTGAATTTGGAGGGTGATTCTTGGACTCATCAGTGTCAGAGCTATAGTCAACCATTTCTTCCTCCCTCTGGATCAGGTTGGTCCTCTACATATTCCAAACATTTTGCACAGTTTAAAATTTATTTTCAAGTAATTTCTTGCTTTAAAATTGATGCCCTGGGAGGCTCGGTGCTCCCCTAAAGGGGTAGGGGGAGCACTATTCAATTTTTCAACGCTCTGCTAAGCATGTTGGGAGAGAGCTAGCACTCTGACCAGAGAATTAAGAGGGTGTTGGTGTGATAAAAAATGCCAAAGAGGCTCGGCGCTCCTCTAAAAGTCTAGGGGGAGTGCTTTTCAAATTTTCAACACTCTGGTGAGCCCGTTGGGGAAGAGGTAGTGCTCTAATCAGAGGCTTAAAGGGGCGCTGGCATGACTGAACAAAAGAAAAGTGATTTGAAAGTTTGAATTACCCAAAAAATTGTTAATGTAGCATGACTAATGGTCTTTTGTTGATGATGATTGCAGGTTATATTTGGAAAAACATTATGATTGAGTGGAAAGAACGTGAGCATGAGCTCAATGATGTGGCTTCTTTGCAAAACCCCCGATCAAGGGCCGCATTGAGGAATTGCAGTCTCCTCAAGTTTTTTAAGATGGAGAAGATGAAAAATGAAGTTCTCCTTCTTGAGTACATGATCAGGTTATGGAACACTATGGAACAGGGATTCCAAGTTGGGACATAGTTGCTTACCATTGAGTTGGAGGATGTTTATTTCCTGATCGACTTCTCAAAGAGAGGGGCCCCTGTTATCTTATCTGGATAGAGGGCACTTCCAGTGCCTGTAGAAGAATATTTGGCAAATCATTGTATTCCAGGATCGAGATTGGGAGGTAGGATTGCGATAAAAGATGTTAGGTATCTACCTCTTCGATCTATTTTATTCACCATCATGAGTTTGGCAGGTAGTACCAGCTCACACTTGGTTTCAAGATCGTGGATGGCTTATGATTTACTGTGTATGGAGCCAACTTTTTTTAATTGGAGCGTAGCATTCCTTCAGAATGTGAAGGAGTAGATTTCGAGATGCAGGATGGGGCAATAGAAGTAGTTTGGATATGGTTCGTTTCTTGTTTCATTTTTATTAGAATGTATTCTAGAGATGCAACCATAGATTGCACTAGCAGTACGACCAGTGGGTGAACCATGTATGGAGCGTTGGACGAGTTTGTCTCCAAGGCTGGGGACAGAGTCAGAGTTCATATTTACAGGTGACTTCTTTGCTTGGCTAAGATGCCAATTGATTGTCATCGAGGACTTTCCATATGCCGAAGTGGATTTTCGAGGTAGCATGGACCTGGTTCTTCCAGATGGAATGGATTGGGATGCGTCAGGTAAGAAACCAAAAAAATCTTTTCAAGTTTTTTTATTTGAAAGTTTATATTATTTTTATGTGTACTTAGAAGAGTTTTTTAACAGATGTATTGTTTCATCGCACAGACAGAGGAGCAACACGTCCGGCGGAGATGTCAACACTGGGGCATCGTGGAGATGATCAGATAGCAGTAGAGCATGAGGTAGTGGCAGGGGGTCTCCGAGAGGTAGAGAGAAACCTCTGTGGTCTCACGATGGGTGTCCCTCCTCTTAGGAGGTGGGATATACCCTTTCATATGTAGAGACATACAGTGGAAGTCCCTGAGAGCCTAAACTCCCTACTGAGACGAGTAGCCCGCACAGTAGTGTGCTACTTAGAGCACAACATGATGCAGGAGAATTAGGATCTACCTGATGTTTTGTATGGTCTATATGACGATGTTATGGGCATGAGGGCCCAAAAATTTTCCCTTCTATGTACTTTTTGATGTAATCGAACATTTTCTATCACATAGTATATATATACATATTCGAGTTTTTGTAGTGCCAAATGGTGTTTGCAAATAATGATGTCCTTATGTGATGTGTTTAATTTACATACAGTAATGTATTTTATATGATTTATTTTCTTTATGAAACATCATATATGTGTGAGATACCGATCCATGATATAATTGGCTAAAGAATCTGAAGTTGTATTGAGTCCTCTTGGTATGTGTCTATATTCGATAAAATCAAACATTATTTCAAGACAACAAAATCGTAGGTGGAGATTCAATAGGATAGGATTGTGAATGGCATAGATTCGATTAAGTTGACAGACCACGAGTTGAGAGTCCAGGTTAATGATCATATGAGAAATACCTAGGGAAGAGGCTTCGGTTAAAATTCCGATGAAAACATGATATTCTTCCATATTGTTAGTTGTCAATCCTAAGCAAATACCTCCTGAACTCACCAACTCATCAGAGTGGTAAATGACCCAAGCTGCAGAAGAAATATTTTGGTTGTGTCAACTAGCGCCATCCACAAACCCAACAAAGATAGGAAAGGAAGATGTCATATGCGCATGCAATCACATGACAAAGTATAAGTGGCTAAGACAAAACTTGTGCACACAAGAGAAAAAGACACACCAAAACTAAAATACAATAGTGTACAAAGAATGCATGATAGATGTTCTATGCATAGTACTTCTTAAGGTAAAGCCCGTTTCGGGGCTCACCCTAGGAGATCTTGTCGTAGTCAACTAGATCGTAGGCGCCTTTATGTAAAATATGTTTCACGATGTAAGGACCATGCCACAGAGGTTCTAACTTGCATGTCCCTAACTTATCATGAGTCTGGTCATAAACGAGGACTAGGTCTCCTTCTGCAAAAGTACGAGGCTGGACATATTTTTTGTATTGATTCTTTACTCACTTTTGATATGTCTCGTTAACGAGAGCGACATCACGATGTGTTTCATCCAACCTAGTCATATGTAGGAAACGTTCTTCTTCAGCAAAAGTATTGGACAGGATTTCTACTTTTAGTTTCAACAAGGGAATTTTGCACTCGATTGGTAATATGGCTTCTATGCCATATAATAACTAGAAAGGAGTGAATCTAGTAGCAGTTTTTACTGATATATGGTAAGCCCAGAGAGCAGAGAAAAGTTGTAGATGCCAAGATGTCCTGTTTTCCCCTACCATATGTTGAATCATGGTTTTAAGGACTTTGTTGATAGCTTCAACTTGTTCGTTTGCTTGAGGATAGTAAGGGGATGAGTTCTCATGGCGAAAGCCCAAATTGGCATGTAACTCACTCATCATCTAGTTTTGAAAATGTGAACCGTGATCAGTGACAATGGCTTGTGGAATCCCAAAGCGAGTGATGATGTGGTTGAATAAGAAGAGAGTTGCAGTATGTCCATCATTCAGAAAGGTAGGCATAGCCTCAGCCCATTTTGTGAAGTAATCAACAACAACGATGATATAATCGTGCCCCCCGACTGAGGTAGGCTTACACTGCATGAAGTCAATGCCCCATTTGGAAAAGGGGTCGATGGAAATAATGGGATGCAACGAAGTGGGGTGGGTTTGTGCCTTTTTATGAAAAATTTGGCAGGGTGGGCATTTTTTGACAGCCTCAATACAATCTTTGAAAATGGAGGGCCAAAAGTAATTGGCATGTAAAATTTTCTGAGTTGTAGCCATCCCAGAAAGGTTACCGCCGCATTCTCCAAGGTGATAGTCATTGAGAACACATTCAGCCTCTTCATGATTCAAACATCATCGTAGGATAGTGTCGATACCACGACAATATAAAGTGTCACCAATGATAAGGTAACGTCGAGAATGGTGACAAATAGGACGACGTTCTTCACAAGAGATATTGGGATGAAAACGTTGGGTTTGAAGATATAGGAGGATATATCCATACCAAGGATTGGACATGTTGATGAGGAATAGAGTTTCATCAGGGAGAGAATCTTTGGGCTCAGTATCTTCATCAGCACGGGGAAGGTCACAGATAAGTTTCGTAAACACCAAGGATTTTTTGGCTTTGGACTTAGCAAACTCAAGATCAAATTCCTGAAGGATGACGATCCATTTGGAATATTTTCCCCCAAGAACTTGACGTGTCAGAATATGATACATGGGGTTTGAGTCCGCGATAATTTTCGTGGTGCGTAGCAAGATGTAATGGTGAAATCTCTGGACAACAATGACGGCTTCCAGAGCCAACTTTCAACATGTGAATATCGAAGTTCGAGACCAGATAGACTTTTTCTCAGATAGTATATCACATGTTCTTCACCGTTAGGGTTCTCTTGAACTAACACCATAGAAATAGTGGAAGTAGAGGCTGCTAAGTAAAGGATATCGTCCTTTGTATAATTCAGAGGACGCAATAGAGGTGTGTTGGTCAATGCATGGTTAAGAGCATCAAAATATCATTGAGCAGTGTCATCCCAGATGAAAGGAGTGTATTTATGCAACAATCACATAAATCCTTTGGTAATCTCATCGTAGTTACATATAAAGCGGAGAAGAAAGTTTACTTTCCCCTACAAACTTTGGAGTTGGTGTCAGGCTGTTGTATTAAAGATTTTTAATTACCTGAAAACACTAAATTGTCAAACCAGGGTAAGTGAACTTAGAGATGCTACACTATATGTGTTGGTAAGATTCTAATTCCTATCTAAAGGTTATTCTAAGAATAAAACACAAACTTACTCTTAGAAACTGAACCCTAATGATTATCTTAAAAATAATCATATCTTTTCTAATTCATCAAATGGAAATAGTTCTGAGTTTAAGTAAAGGTATTTCTATTCCTAATCTAATGTAATCACCCAAGACTATCTACCATTATCTTAAACATCTAATCATCATCATATCTATCTAAACCATAAAAGAGAGATCATTTTAAAAACCTTTTAATCTAAGTATCAAGCAGTTCTAAATCTAACACAGGTGAAACAAATAAATGTCATATTTTACCCTACAAGTACTGGAAGCTTGCTTTAATCAGACTATAAGCTAGCTATCCTAATAGAACAGAGTGAGTCTAAACTCAAATCATCTTTAAATCATGATCAAACCGGAAACTGGAAAACAGAGCAAATCTAGATTAAGCACTTGGTTCATTCTTCAAATTCTACAAGGATAAATAACTCATTCAACATTCATCTATCTATAAGATAATATCAAACTAAAAATGATCTAATCGAAAAATGGCTTAGCCAGAATTTAACAAAGTAATTTCGAGTTCAAAAATTATCTCACATGCAGATTCTAGAACTAAAAATAAACTAACTCTACTGTGGAAAAGAGACAGCGAATTGAACCTATTGGTGGGCCCAACCAAGAGGTGCAATTGCCCTAAAATGAAACCAGAGCTACTCAGATTATTCCATGCAAAAATTGTTTCATACTTCACGCTTCATAATTCATAAACAAACTCAAATCATTTTAACAACGAATAACATAACGCATATCAAATTGTATTATCAGAAATCATATCACATAGCATATCGTAACCAACGTTTCTTTAGAGCGATCTCAGTTTATATAGATCCTCTCCAATTGGTCTTGAACATAGGTGCATTAATCTAAGCGAATCTTAGATCTGAAAATGACTCATAGTCAGTTAAAACTAATTTCATAGCTTCATGACACGCAGTGTCAAGAAGCTTGGATCATAAAGAATTATAATAAAACAGTTCTACAACCTTGCCCTGAGTCATCATATTGAGTTATGACTCAATCAATTATATGAATCGGATTGTCAATCCAATCTGGCCATGTCGTGCAAGTCTTTGGCATCTCCACTAAGTGCGAGCCAGTACTTGGTACTGATAAGTCTGTTTCAAGGGAACAAGTACCTAACTCATGTCACGTTAGTATCAATATTAGTTTAAAATATCAAAATACATTAAAAATAACTTGAATCATAGGAATACCTTGAATAGCCCCATTTAGTTGTAAAAGGATGTCAAATGTGTCATGGTAAGGCCAAAAGGAAATGATACTAGATATGAAAATGGGGGTATATCTGACATGATATAGGCAAAAATATAGTCAAAACTGGAGACTAACATTCTCCCAAGATGAAGTCTTTTCCTGTCCTCAGACAACAAAAAGTAAAAAACTAAGATTCATCAAAGTTTTGCAGCAGCTGCAACCAACATTTGCAATTTTTCATGTTTCTTCATGTTTCTAATTTCCTCCTTAAGAACTCGATTAATGGTGATGTGCTTCCTGGCAATCTTCTACAGTCTCCTATTCTTCTGAAAAAGACCTTTATTTTTTCATTTTAATCGTTCAATCTTTGACGAGAAGTGAGCTTGCCTAAGTTTCATAAGTTCATTTTATGTTTTGATGTGCCGATCCAGTATGGTATATTCATGTAACTTCTCTTTTCACCTGTGATTCTTTTTTTCCAATCTGACTACCATTGGTCTACTGGAAGAGATTTCACAGTAAGATTCGAATGTTTTACCATGACCTTGTTGTGTTTGAGGGTTGGACGCATGAGTGAACTCATCTGGTCTTTGAACATGGGTGTTGACTGGAGTAGATTCATGAGTAAACTCGTCATATACTTGAACAGGGGTGTTGACTGGACTAGGTTCAGGAGTAAACTCATCATATACTTGAACAGGGTTGTCGACTGGACTGAGTTCATGAGTGAACTCCTCATACACCTAAACAGGGGTACCAACTAGCATTTGAATTGGCTTGTCCCGCTCAATTTCTTTTGGCACATTATCTTGCCGATTGACTTTACGGACTTTTTGAATCAATTGGGAGAGAATCCATGTCATCTCAGAAGACTCCGGAGCATCCTCATGATCATCCATACTTTTTAATATTTCCTGGAATGGGTAACTAGGCACGGAGTTATCCATATCTGACAGTGTGCATGTGCATTTTCATTTGGGATTTCTCCTAGGTTTGTCGATTAACTCCTCAAGTTGTTCCACATCAATAATATGTTTAGCAATTGGAGGAGAAATCAGAATTTCAACATTCACCTCTGTAGGGACAGTGTTTTCCACTCTTTCATAGTTAGTTTCCACACCATCATAACCATGGACATCAAATGAATGGTCTGTACCAGGATTATCATCACTGGCCTCAATTGTGCAGTCTGGTGTATTCTTAGGGTCATCGCAGATTTTGGTCAGGGTTTTAACACCCTTTTTCTTAGAGTTTGACTTCGTCTGTGGAGGAGCGGACTAAATATTTTTATCTTTAGATTTGTCAGAAGCTAGGGTTATTACAACGAACATATCCCAAGATTCCTGTTTGTGGGATAACGCAAACTTAACCAAAATTTTGACAAGACCAAAATGAAACAAACTACCTCTAAAATATTTGGCTTTGCGAACTTGTTCTACCATTTTCTTCGAACTCTTCAACAGAAAATAGTGGATCTTCACCAAATGGTTATCTTTGAAATGTAGTAGGAGTCGATCATGACATGGAAACACGATTGTGTACTGACCTTCGCAAGTGATGTAGCATTGGAGTATGGATAGCAACTGAGCCCATTTTGGTTCCAACCACGACCTTGATGTGCCTTCTGACCATTGTAATTTCCGATACTGGGGTTGTAGGAGCTGCGTGCATAGCTTCTTGTCGACTAGTTGGCCCTTCGTCCATTTCTAACCAGTGCTGGGTAATTGAATTGCTTTGGAAATGAACTTCTCTGTGACTTCAAATTCCAGCTTGCCCACTTTAGCTAGTCCACCATGAAAGTGCAGAGCGAATTGAGTGTAATCATATCATCATACCCATCAAATTTCTTGAAGAACAGCTCCCATCCAACTTTCTAAAAAATGTGTTTGGTGGCTTCATACTTAGGAAGAGCCTCCAAATCTGCATAAGTCTCAGGTTCGTGATGATTCACCACCATAATTCCACTCAGTATAACAGGAAAGGTCCAAAGGTGAGTAGCAGAATTAGATGAGGGAAACAAAGGAATAGAGTATGATGTGTGAAATAGGTCGTGAGAGGAATTATAGAAGGACGTTTGAAATGTCGTGAGGATCAATAGCATGTGAAGAAATGATGATGGTCGTACACCTTTTCAAAATATCATTACATATGAATCATGTCAAATTCAACCAAGATAATGCAATGCATTTCCCATGATATGAAATGTCAAGAAGGATTGAACTTCTCTTGTTAAGTACAGAGTATAGGGATAATGAAATGTTATGGAGTATCGAGGAATTCCTAGTTCAAATTATTAATATGTAATTTAATACATTAAACTAACATGAAACTAAGCGTACCTGAGTTTAATTACCTACTCCCTGTTATGCATTTCTTACTGTAGAGATATTTGAAGTCAAGTCTGAATTTGGAGAGCGCAAAAATTGTAACTGGAATTTGTATTGTTGATAACCACTGTAACTGATGGATTCTGGCTGGAACTGACTGGTACTGATGAAATAACTCGAAATCTGCAGAGAAAATTGAACCAATAATAACTTGCTAAGAAAAAGACTTCCTGTTTATAAAAGCAAATTATCTGATGGCTATCCCTGAACCTGTCTTCTGTTCATTCCTGAAAGGAACCAATTAAAATTATGTCTTCAACAACTTCAAAGCTTTAACCCATGTTACAATTCTTATTTGTGTGAATAAATGTTCTGGAGTCGAACACAAAAAGAAATCATTGGATTACTGGCCATTAATGAATGTCGTTAACCAATGCGAGATGACCCACCAGTGATGTCAATGGGCCTCAAGGTACCTATAGTACATCCTAATAGGTAGGAATAAAGGTCTTGGTGTCGAGTCACCTATAGGATCTATCAACCAAGAGACATTGATGTATTCCCATGGTTGTTAGCAAGGAAATCTGCCATTGAGGCATGCAGATCCCAGGGTA
>JZKD02S0350992.1:188988-217833 GCA_000966675.3 Picea glauca
ACAAGCTCAAATTTATTAATTTCAAAACAAGACAGTGCATATTGATAAGAAAATTTCATAAAATAAAATGGTCTTACCTTCTTACCTGTTGTGAAAAAGTGATGAAGTTCAATTCTATACTTTCTTTAAAAAGCCTGTAAAACTGAAAACAATATGTCAACATATCCAAAAAAAAATGTTTTTTTATATATATATTTTTTATTATTTAATTTTTTATTTTCTATTGAAATTATATTATTTACAAAATCTTGAAACAACAAAAAAATGATCAAGGATTAGCAGGAGGAGAAGACTCTTCTCCTACTATCTTTATTTCTGGTTGTTTAGCAATTTCCTGTAGAAAATCATCTCTTGACAAGGGTTTGTTATACACTTTTAATCGATGTCCATTTACTACAAAGGAATTTTGAGAGTCATCTATGGTMTTGATTCTGACAGATCCATTATCAAAAACAGTTTCCACTTCATAAGGTCCCAACCATCTTGTCGTAAGTTTTCCTTTGAAAGTTTTATATTTGGAATCAAAGAGCAATGCCCAATCCCCTTGTTGAAATTTTTTTTTCTTAATGTATTTATCATGCCATTTGGTACGTTGATTTTGTACAAGGATAGTTCTTTGAAGAGAATCTTGCCTAATTTCTCCCAATTCATTTAGTTGCATAACTCTCAGTTTCTATGCCTCATCCAAATTCAATCCCAAATCTACTGCTATGCGGAAGGTATGAATCTGAAATTCTATGGGAAGGAGAATTTTCTTTCCAAATACCAATTCATAAGGGGTATGACCAGTGGTATTTCCCCACATAGTCCGGTATGCCCATAAAGCCTCTGGAAGTCTATCCGCCAAATCTTTGTGATGTAAATGTATTGTCTTGGTCAGAATAGCTTCTAGAACTTTATTTGTGGATTCCACTTGCCCATTGGCTTGTGGATGGTATGGGGAAGACTTATAGTGTTTTATCCCATATTTATCTGTGAGTTCCTTCACCAACTTAGAAGTAAATTGGGCACCTTGATCAGTAAAAATCTCTTGTGGAACACCGAAGAGGGTAAAGATATCTTCATAAATAAATTCAACCATTGATTTCTCAGTTGCTTGATATAAAGATTTTGCGTCTACCCACTTGGTCACAAAATCTGTACAAACCAAGATGTACTTCTTCTTCCTTGACATTGGGGAAATCGTTCCTACAAAATCAAGTGCCCATTTATCAAATGGTTCAGTCACAACCTGCGGTCGTAAGGGCATCTCGACTGCTATGGTAGGTCTTCCCATCCTCTGACAACTATCGCAGCTTCTTACATATTTTTTTTCATCCTTAAACAGTGTCAGCCAATAATATCCTGATTGTAAGACTTTATATGCCATTCTCTTATCAGAGAAATGTCCTCGACATGGCCCATCATGACAGGCCTGAAGGATATCAGGAATCTCATCTTCCCGAACGCATCTCCTAATGATCATATCGGGACTTGTATAGAAAAGATCACTTCCTACCCAAGAGTAATAAGCACTTTGTTGGACAATTCTTTTCTTTTGTGGTGGTGACAAATGAGCTGGCAGTCTCCCTGTAGCTAAGTAATTTTCCATATCTGCAAACCAAGGGGTCTTAACAGCTACTGCAAACAGATGTTCATCAGGGAAATATGGAAAGGAAGAGACCAATTTGGTCCTCTTAGAATAGATGCCATGGACAATTTTTCTTTCAAATTCTCAAAAGCATTCTAACAATTGTTATCCCAACAAAAATTTTCATCTTTTTATAACAGTTTAAACATGGGGTTGGCTATCTTTGTAATTTTTTTGAGAAATCGATGATAATATCCAACATGTCCCAAAAAACTTCGCACATCTTTTTGGGTTTTCGGAGAGGAAAGTTTAACTATCACTTCAATTTTAGCTGGATCAACTTTAATTCCTTCTGCAGACAAATGATGACCCAACACTATTCCCTCAGTTAATAACATTTTACATTTTTCGTGACTAAGGGATAAATTTGATTCCTGACAGTGAATCAAGACTTTCTCAAGATTACTTAAGGCTTCTTCGAAAGTATACCATAAATAGTAAAATCGTCCATGTACACTTCCACACAATCATGAATTAAGTTAGCAAAAATCCCAAGGACTGCTCTCTGAAATGTAGCAGGAGCATTGCATAGTCCAAAAGGTAGCACTTTATAAGCATAAGTKCCCCAAGGACAYGTRAATGTTKTTTTKTCYTGGTCTTCAGGAGMAATTTGAATCTGATTGTATCCACTATATCCATCGAGAAAGGAAAAGTATCTTTTTCCAGCCAAGGTATCCAAAACCTGATCTATAAAGGGAAAGGGAAAGTAGTCCTTCAGGGTTGCCTTGTTCAACTCCCTAAACTCTACACACATTCTCCATTTCCCTGTCATTTTCTTAGGTACCACAACAAGAGGTGAAACCCACTTTCTGTCAAAAATTGGATAAACGAATGCTACGTATAATAATTTATGTAACTCTTCTTTCACAAAATCTTTTAGGATTGGATTCATACGCCTTTGTGGTTGTCTTATTGGGGTTATCTCTAGTTGGATATATATGTGGTGAATGCAGGTGTCAGGATGCACTCCTCTCATATCAGTGTACTCCCATGCAAATACCCCTGACTGTTCTTTTAAAAGATTTGTTAACTGTTCCTGTTGGCTGAGACTTAATTCAGAATTGATGTATAGACATTTTCCTGGGCTAAGTTCTATTGGAATGGTATATGACCCCGGATGCTCATCAATGGAGAAAACCATAGATGGTGAAAACGAGGAAAATAACTCACTTCGTTCTTGAAATTCTTCTCTGAAAAATTGATCGTATTGAAAATATGCTTGTGGGAACTCGACATTTTCTGTCACAGAAAAAAATTGGCTTAAAATATCATCCTCTGTTGGTTCTTGTAGCACGTGAAATTCATCAACAGAGAATAAATATTCTTCCTCCTCATTCTCATGATAGGGACATTTTAGCCACCATAATTCTTTTGTAACCGGTTGAGCAGGTGGAAAAAGAGTAAGTTTCTGTGAAGAAATGCCATTTGAGATGAACATATCCCCACCACGACATCCTATGAAAGCATTGGTCATAGCCAACCAAAGTCTCCCTAAAATGATTGGATGGCCTTTTATGGGATCCTTTGAATGAATAATCATGAAGTCGACAAGATATTCCCACGAAGCTAATGTAACAAGAATGTCATCGAGGACCCCAACAGGTTTTATAGTTGTTATGTCAGCAAGTTCAAGAACTCTAGGGGTAGGGCGAAGGAATTGACTTAGTTGCAACAGTTCAACTGTATTGATAGTCATTATATTAATGCTTTCACCTAAGTCGACTAAAGTGTTACCAATAGAAACATTGTTGATAGTAACTGAAACTATTGGGTTCTCAGGGTTGGCATACTTCACAATTTTAGGAGCTTCAGAAATACAATTCAATGACTGGCCTACTAGGTGTATCGTGGGTGGATATTTTTGCTTCCGACTTGGTTTCTTAATGCAGAGTTCTTTAATGGTCTTGGCGTAGATTGGAACATCTCTGATCGCTTGTAACAATGGAATCTTAATACAGACAATTTTTAGTTCATTCGTGATGTCAAACTCAGATTGAACAATTGGTTTTTCAATGGGCAACCTCTCAGGAAAAGGAGGTGTTTGGGGAACCTGAGTTTGTATGTTACGCTGTGATTTAGATACTTTATTCTTCATAATGATGACATCTTTCAAAGATGTTCCATTTGATAAATCATCTACAGGTTCTTCTTCACGTTCTTGGATAATTACCTTTGGTGATGTTCTTGTTACAGGATGAATTTTATTTAAAGTTTTCCCAGATCTCAGTTGTATTTCTTGTATGGAAATGGGGTTTATGGTGTAAGCTGGGTAATTTTGAAAATCATCACTATGGAGTGGAAAAGGTGGTCTATTGTTAGGATTTGGAATGGGTTGAGTGGGTAATATGGTGGGACGAGGTGGATTCTGAGGCTGCTGAGGAGTTTGTTGAACGGGTGGTAAAGGAGGTGGAGTAAAACCAGGCAATAGTTGATGTATGTTTGGAGGGTATTGAGTACATGGATTCTGGGGAATTGGCACCGCATGTTGTTGTTGGTTATTTCCATAATTATGTTCTCTCCATCCCTGGTACCAAGGTTGAGCAGGGACATTTTGCAGAGGCCAATTTGGCCAGTTCCATGGATGTTGTTGTTGTTGAGAGAAGGGTGGATAGTAGCAAGAAGGTTGTGGGGATGGTTCTTGATACATATTTGAGTTCCTAGGTTTCCAAGGCCTCTTAGGTGCAGATGGAGTCCCTGGATCTTCTCCTCCCTTGAATATAGCTTGCAATCCTGGTAAGGATGGAAAATCTTCTATTTTATGATTTTCAGTACATATTGCACATACAGAAACATTGTCTAAAGGACATTCTTGTAAAGGATGCCTTTTTTTGCATTTTGGGCAGAATATGCTTAATACAGGGTTTTCCTCTTCCTAGTTTTTATTAATCTTTAGAGTGTCTAATTGAGAGCCAATTGTTCCTAAAATGTCTGTTTTAGAATTTTCCAAGAGGTTTCCCAATTCAATTCTAGTAACTCCACCAGATGTGGGTACTTTGGTGTTTTGTTGACAGGTTCTCTCACACTTTTTGCAGTTTTCCCCCTACTTCTCGAGTAAGTTCTACATAGTTCACTGAGTGCTTCAAAGTCTTTTTGATAAATGTCTCCTGAAGCCATTAAGTTGAGAGTGTTAATGTACTCATCTGAAACCCCTTTTAAGAAAAGAGTCTTGATTGCTTCATTTTGGAGATCATTATATTTGGATTTTTAAAGAGTATATGTAAATCTTTCTAAGAAATCTTCAAGGATGTCTTCATCTTGTTGTTTCATTTTAAAAATATCATTTCAAGAATCCTTGAGTCTACAATAGTCCTGGTACTTCTTTAAAAAAAATTCCTTCATATCTTCCCAAGATCTAATGTTGTACTCTCCTAAACTCATGAACCAACGTAATGAAAAATCTTTTAGGGTAGCAGGAAACAACTTCAGCTTATGTGCATCCTGGATATAGTTATAATTCCTGCACAGGATGTCAAACTCAAAAAAAAAGACATATGGGTCTTCACTACTTTTCCCATAAAAGGTTGGTAGTGCTGAAGGTGGGATATTTTTCATATTGACATTCTGGACCAAATCCAAAATAGGAAACCCAAAGGTGGTTTATGGTCTTAGATCAGTCTCTACTTGTTCTTCTTCTTCATTTTCAACATGAATTTCTCCTCGTTCTCTTCTATCCAATTGTCTCCCTCTTTCTGCCATGTTAAAAGGATTACCAAAAATTGTATATGCAATCTGATCTTTCTTTGGTGAGGGTGTGAAATCCCACCTCTCTGGATTCTTTTTTACAGAATTGAAATCTCCTATTGGTTCTTTTGAGGATCCTATTACCTTTGATTCAACAGTTGCAGTTGTTATTTGTGAAACTATAGTGTCAGGGTTCCTGAAAATAGCTCGCACTTCTTCTGGATTAACTGTGTCAACCAAGTTTGGATCACCAGGAATTTGAATTTGTTGGTATGTGGTGTTTCCTGGTTCTATGTTTTGCTCTACGGTTTCCTTAGCCAGAGTTCCAGTCTTAGTTTCTATTTCTTTTTGGGTGGAGGTTTCTTCTTTTTGTTGTTTTGAGTTTCCCCTAAATCTACCTCTATGATCTCTATTTCTCATGAAAACATACTAGATAAAAAGAAAAACTAAGATTGAGTTTCAGAGGAACCTGTGATAACAGATATGTCGGTTCTCACCCTTCGTTTCACATCTCCTCTTTCGTCAACCTGCTAGCATTCCACACCAAACCAAATACATTTTAAGAAAATAACCAAAACAATTATCTAACTTACCTTCTAAATAGCTCCCTAGTAACGGCGCCAAAAATGTCAAGCTGTTGTATTAAAGATTTTTAATTACTTGAAAACACTAAATTGTCAAACCAGGGTAAGTGAACTTAGAGATGATACACTATATGTGCTGGTAAGATTCTAATTCCTATCTAAAGGTTATTCTAAGAAGAAAACACAAACTTACTCTTAGAAACTAAACCCTAATGATTATCTTAAAACTAATCATATCTTGTCCAATTCATCAAATGGAAACATTTCTGAGTTTAAGTAAAGGTATATCTATTCCTAATCTAATGTAATCACACAAGACTATCTACCATTATCTTAAACATCTAATCATCATCTTATCTATCTAAACAATAAAAGAGAGATCATTTTAAAAACCTTTTAATCTAAGTATCAAGCAGTTCTAAATCTAACAAAGGTGAAACAAATAAATGTCCTATTTTACCCTACAGGTACTGGAAGCTTCCTTTAATCAAACTATAAGCTAGCTATCCTAATAGAACAGAATAAGTCTAAACTCAAATCATCTTTAAATCATGATCAAACTGGAAACTAGAAAACAGAGCAAATCTAGATTAAGCACTTGGTTCATTCTTCAAATTCTACAAGGATAAATAACTCATTCAACATTCATCAATCTATAAGATAATATCAAACTAAAAATGATCTAATTGAAAAATGGCTAAGCCAGAATTTAACAGAGTAATTTCAAGTTCAAAAACTAACTCACATGCAGATTCTAGAACTAAAAATAAACTAACTCTACTGTGGAAAAGAGATAGGGAATTGAACCTGTTGGTGGGCCCAACCAAGAGGTGCAATCGCCCTAAAAAAAATCCAAAGCTACTCAGATTATTCCATGCAAAAATTGTTTCATACTTCACGCTTCATAATTCATAAATAAACTCAAATCATTTTAACAGTGAATAACATAACTCATATCAAATTGTATTATTAGAAATCGTATCACATAGCATATCGTAACCAACGTTTCTTGAGAGCGATCTCAGTTTATATAGATCCTCTCCAAATAGTCTTGAACATAGGTGCATTAATCTAAGCGAATTTTAGATCCAAAAATGACTCATAGTCAGTTAAAACTAATTTCACAGCTTCATGACACACAGTGTCAAGAAGCGTGGATCATAAAGCATTATAATAAAACAGTTCTACAATCTTGCCCTGAGTCATCATATTGAGTTATCACTCAATCAATTATATGAATCAGACTGTCAATCCAATCTGGCCATGTCGTGCAAGTCTTTGGCATCTCCACTAAGTGTGAGCTGGTACCTGGTACTGATAAGTCTGTTTCAAGGGAAAAAGTACCTAACTCATGTCACGTTAGTATCAATATTAGTTTAAAATATCAAAATACATTAAAAATAACTTGAATCATAGGAATACCTTGAATAGCCCCATTTAGTTGTAAAAGGATGTCAAATGTGTCATGGTAAGGCCAAAAGGAAATGATACTAGATATGAAAACGGGGGTATATCTGACATGATATAGGCAAAAATATAGTCAAAATTGGAGACTAACAATTGGGTCAAATTATTAGGTGGAGGTAAAGAAAGAATAGCTTTAATCTTTAAGGGATCCACCCAAATCTCGTCTTTGGAGACAATAAAATTGAGGAGTCAACATGATTCAACAACAAAGATACACGATACACTTGTGTGGGTTCAAAAAAATATGGTAGAACCGACATCGAATAAAAATAGCCCATAGATGACCAATATCGTCTGATTGACTGGATGAATGGGTAGGTAGATCGTCGAGGTAAGGTTCCGTAATATGTTTGATATCATGGAAAGCATATGACATGGCCCGTTGGAATGTAGCACCAATGTTTTTTAGACCAAATGGTAGTTTTCGATAGGAAAAATTTCCCGACGGGAAGATGAAGGTTGTCTTATGCTGATCAACAGGTAAAATGTCAATCTGGTTGTAACCCGAGAAACCATCCATGAAAGAGAAAACCACGCTACCAGCGCAATTATCAATGATCTGGTCAATGAAGGGTGTAGGGTAATTGTATTTCGGACAAGCCTTATTTAGATCTCTTTAATCAACGCAGACATGAATGGTCCCTTGCTTCTTAGGGACTAGAACAATGTTAGAAACCCATTCCGTCAAGGGGATAGGATATATGAAGCTAGATTTTAATAGTTTCTCAACTTCTTCCTTTATAGACGTTGTTTTCTTGGGATGAACCGGGCGAAGTTTTTTTCGAACAGGTTTAACACCTGGGTAAGTTTTAATTTCATGCACAACGATCGATGGGTCTATACCTAGAATTTCCTCGTAGCTCCAAGTGAATACATCGCAAAATTATTTGAATAAGGCGGTATAAGAAACCACCTCCTTGGGTGAATAATTAGCACCGAGATTAATATTTTCCATGAAACCCTCTTTGATCAAAATATCAATAATGATCGTAGAAGAAATGTTTCCTAAATTCCCCTCATAAATAGTATCCTGGGTAAGTATATGAGATTGTGGAGAATCGACAACATCGAGGGGAAATATAGAGTGTATATCTTCCTGGATTTCTTCGAGAGGTGGAAGAAAATAAGATCGATGGTGGTTATCATCCCAGGGTACTTCTTCAATGCTAAGCATTTCCAGAATGGATTTGTCTAAAGGAAAAATCTGGGAAATGTAATAAAAAATAGAAGACAAGGGGTTCAACCAAGATGGCATCGAGTAGGTGTCAGGTGCCAATAGATGTTGTTCATCCGAGGAGGGACAGGCGGATTGAATAGCAGTGTATGAAGCCTTGGTTAGACTAAGTGGAATTGTGTCACCTAGTGCATTGAACTCTAGAGGACTAGGTACAATCCAAGGATCAGATGATTCCAAAGATTGATAATTCATAGTCGAAATCATATTGTTTATGGAAATATGATGCGTGGTAGGAGGGAGCGGTGCAGGGAAGGTACCCATAAGGGTGGAATATTTTAACAATCCTACACCAACACTTTCATACGTGATATTTTGATCTCCCAAGAAAGGAATATTGTTGGTAGTGGGAGCACGAGCGTCGGGTGTACAAAAATCTAACTGATTGATAGTGAAAATATTTCCTTGATGAGGAAATTGTACACATCGAAACATCGATCAAGAAATGGCAGGCATAGCATAAAACCAACTTATTCCTAGTAACAAGTTGTAATCAAGGGGAGCATCGACCACCTAGACGTCAATAGAGATAGTTTTGTCGCCCAACTGAACGACTAAGGACTGCAAGAGTCCGTGAGGATGAAAACCTCATCCATCGAAGGTGTGCATCATCGTAGGGGATTTATTAAGTGAGGGTGATTTTAATCCTTTCCAACAAGCTAAAGACATGACACAAGTAGAGGCTCCCTCATCCAAGATAGTACGGTGAATTTGTTGATTGTGAACAACAACATCAATTTGAAAATAAATTTGGTGAGAGAGTTGTGACTTAAAATTGTCTAGGTTAAACATGATATTTTTGGACGAATTAGGATCAAAAGAACTAATAGGAACCAAGAGAATTCTACATTGACTTGGGAAGTATTGTAGAACTTCCAATGCAGACATAGCACACGGTACTTGAGCCAAATCTTCAACAATGTTGTAGTTTTGGGCGGCACATGAACTAGGATTAAAAGTAGATTTACGGATAGTGCTCTTGGGAGGGCATAATATGGAGTCGAACCTAGGTTTCTCTATCTGAAGTGATCCAAATGGAGGACTAACAGATGGAGGACTAACGGAGGATGGTGATGGATTTGGTAAAGTATCGTTAGTGACCTTTCCTTTGTCAGGTTTAGCTAGTGTGTCATATGTCATAGAGCGAGTGGTTAAATCAATCCCATTGAACATATAAATATGGGCACTAGTTGAGGCTTCATCATGAGGAGCATGGCTAGAACTGTCCCCTGGAGAGGGGCTTTGAGCAACCATGGATTGTTTCTGAGGAAAAGGTTGTGTTAACACAGCGGGTTGGGAATTCCCTTTGAAAATTTTTGCCACTTCATCACAGTGTGGACAGTCTCGGGTGTAATGATTGTCACCACAAATAAGACATGGGAATTTTGGTTTCCGTTGTGGTAGATCTTTAGTATCAGGAACTGGAGTTTGAGTTTTGGGTTGTTCATTGTTATTATTTTTTTTGGTTTATTTTTTGTCTTCTTCTTACCTCCGGATTACTGTGAAGGGGCAGACTGAATTGCATTCACCTCAGAGACTTGAATTTGGGGGGAGGTAGAGGAGAGTGGGTTAAAAATGGAAGTGGGTGCTGAAGCAGATCGATTTGCAGTTCCAGTCGACTAGGAAGCAGATTGGGTTTTGACAGAGCCTATAACTCCATCCGCGTGTGACATGGATGAAGGTTTATATGGATTGATAGTGTCATAGGTGTCATTTTGGATCAACTCATATAAAGTGCCAGATTATGAATAAAACAAATCTAAGTACTGATCCCGGGAAATGGATTCTTCCTCTGTGACTACACCGCCCATGGCGACGTCACGAGCAATCAGGGGTAAAATTGATTTGACAAACCATTCTGCCAATAACTGTTCAAGAATGATTTCTTTGATCAACCTTCACTGTCGTCTCCACTCATGAATATGATCAGAGATATGTACAGAGTTATTCTAATGAAGGGAGGTTAAGAGTTCGGTACCCATCTCGTATTGAATGGGTAGTTGAAAGTGCATGAGAAAGGACATGGCAAGGGAGTTGAAATCTTGGAAAGAACCACGTGGAATTTCAATATACCACTTGGCTGCGAAGCCCATAAGTGTTCGTTGGAAAAGACATAAATGTATAGAATCATCCATTAAGGATTTTGATGAACACCATAAATGGAAATTCATCACATGGTTATTTGGTTCTTCTCTAGGTTTACCATCAAATTTTGGAGTATCGGAGGGTAATTTAGCGGGAATCACTGGCCAAAAGGGATAATGTAGTATAGAATCATTGGTCAACCGAGACAAGTCTAGGAGATCCAGAGTAGCGAGGAAGGGTAGTTGTCGGTTAACCTGAGGGTGATATTGGTGTGGTATAGGGATACTAGTAAGGTCGTAGAATAGGTTAGGTGGATAATTGTATCCAGTAGGTCCTCCTATATATGGTTGTTGTTGACCAGGATAAATAGGATTTGATGATGGTTGGGAAGCATTTGAAAGTGGAGGATAACCTGATGGGTTCTGAGGATTGTAAGTCGATGATTTATTTTCCCATAAGGGGGATAAATATTTTTTCCATGAGGAGGATACACATTAGTCTCAAGGAAAAGATAAGGTTGTTTTTTTCCTTGAGGATGTTGACCCCTAGAGAATTGTGGATTTCCTGGGAAAGGAATGTTCCAAGGATTTTGTGTCGCATTATGTCCATACAATGGTTTATGGACTCCAGTATGAGGCTGCCCCCCAAGATGATGTTGTGTTCCGATTTGAGGTTGAACCCCAAATTGAGGTTTCCCCCCAACGTGAGGTTGAGTGCCTAGAGGGATCTGGAAACCATAAGTGAACAAATGAACGGTGCCTCCAACTGGATTAGAGACACCAAGACCATCTCCTCCAAATAAAGGTGTAGGTATAGAACCAACAACGGTGTTATATCTAGGGGGAACAAAAAATCCAGGTGTAACCTGGGTAGTGTTGGAAATGGAAGGATTCAGAGCTCTGTACCCAGGTGGAATCGACGGATTTGGTCTAAGTGGTGTTCCAATTGGAGCTTGGAATGATGTCACATTACTGGTAGGGATAGTAGAATGTGCCATCTGGATAGTAGGGTTCGAGTGAGAACCAATCAACAATTGTTCTGCAATGGAGATGACATTACTGGTCATACCAGTAAAGTGGTCTAAAGGTACCATATAACTAATAGACGTCTCAGTAACTTGTGATGCCATAGGTCGATCATGACTCACTCCTAGGTTACTGTAAAAATGACGTACTGTCAAATGGATAGAACCAAAACCAGTGGTTCCAACAGTATGAGTCGGGGTCCTAAATGATTCCCTTTGGAAAAGTGGATCCTCTACTCCATATCCTACGTTGGGTCTGGTGGGTACTTCAATATCATCAATAACAACAATTTCTCCAGATGAGTTCATCTGAAGAAGACGCAGATCTCATCTAATACTCAAAGATGGGTTGATTCAAAAATCTTCCAAAGAATCGAAAACAATTCAGAATTGTTCCAAAGAGTGTGTGCTTCCAACCTCAGAAGCTAGTTCGTTATGAGCCTTAGGAGGGCCTTCTGATGAGTTGGGAAGAAAAGGTAGATAACCTTCTGGATATTTTGGGGGTAACCCTTGCATCCTACGTGAATGGTGAATTCCAATGTTGCTTGAGCTAAGTAACGAACGAAAAAATAAATCTATGGCCAACTAACGAAAAGAAACGACATACACTAATAAAATCTAGGAATCAAACCAAGAAAACAAAGCCTTCTCTCGATGACTGTACTAGTTGGTGATGAAATCCAACATCGTGTGATCATGTTAAGAAGGGGCTAGGATATGAGTGGGTGGAATAGTTACGATGGATACCTGCTTAACGGACTTATGCCTTGGTGCAAGCTTCCACACAGTAATTGTGGATTTACCCTCTAAGGATCCCAAGTGAGTTTGACCACCATCTGTTCCAGGTACAGTGAACACTTCCCTTCACTGTCACCTTGTGTAAAGATCCTAAGGATTATGGCTACTAAGGACACCAACTCGCAGTCAGCCCCTGGGCAGGTACAGTCGACAGTCCAGTCCTAACGTATGGGCAAGATAACAAGTCCGAAATTCTTCGAGAGAACTAAGGACAAGTGGACCAGTAGAACTCCAGAGGACCCCAAACAAATTCAGAATTCATGAAGCAACAAGACCAAATGAAGACAGTTGAGCCTCAAGAAGAACCCCCAATATACAATCTGACTAATATGAACGGTTGAACCATGGAGGGATAATCTTCGTAACTCTCCTGAACGCGACCTCGTGCGTAACCCCTATGTGAGAGGGGTATCCCAAAAAGCTTATACGAAAAATGGATTTTCTCTCCCTATCGCAAGATGCTAATGTTTGTTTTGAATGCTTTGGAGAGTTGTACTCATAGCCTAATACAAAGCATTAATCCTAGTCTAATGTTGGTGGAATATTCTAAAAACAAATGTTCTAGATCAATTTTAATTAACATTGATTTTTTTGGTTGTTCTTTACTCAGAGGTGTATGAGAGTGAAACTGATGAAATTATGACTATTCCCAAGAAAAATTCATAAGAAATGATAAGAAATCTTTTCTTTCAATGAATGTCTATTTAATGGAAGGAGAAGGAATTTATTTTCACTATCAAACACTAAGATGTGATAACCTCATGCAACTGTTCTCAATCAAGAATCCAATATAATGCTAAAATATTCAGAAAATTGGTTCCAACATCCAAAAACCAATCGTGAAAATATATCCTTTTGTTTAAATGTGAATGATAATCAACTTGATGTAAAGCTTCCTATTCTAATCAGACTTCAATATCTGTGAGATTTAAGAAATTGGAAGCAAACTTCACATAAACAAAAACACACTCTCATTGTAATCAAACAAGAAACAAAAAGAAAACCAAATTTGCAAAAAGAAAACCAAAAATTTGAATAGGAGGATATGCTTGGAAAAAAACCTCAAAGATCAAAATGGAATAGTTGATAGATCTTTGAATTTCCTTACAACATCTTTCATACAATGAGATAAATGAGAAAGCAGTTGATCGACTCCAAATCTCAAAGAAGAAGAGTGACTTAAAGAAAGGAGGAAAAATTTCAAAAATCCAAACAAAACATCATCAATTCTTAGAAATCAAAAGGTTGGAGGCTAAAACAAAGACACGCTGAGATAGTGATAATCCTGAGCAGATGAATCAGCAAAAACTACACTCATAGATGGATTCCCAAAAGGGCTTTAGCAGAAAAAAGACCAGCGCTCTTGTGTCAAGGGCACCAGAGCGTTGCAACGTTTTATGGGAGCCTGCAAGGGAGCGCTAGCGCTCTGCATATAGAGGCATGGGAGTGCTAGCCTATGAGAAAAACAGAAACTTGCCCAGAACTAAAAAAACTCAAGAAAATTTTGAAATTTAGTGTGTATGGGATGAATCTAAGAGCCAAAAACACATCTAAGAACCAGAAACACAATGTGAATAAGATCTAAAGGTGAGAAAAGGAAAAAACAATACTAAACAAGGAAACCAAAATTGAAAGCTTCACTCCCCAGTGGAGTCGCCAATTTCTGTTACAGGAAAATCCCCATGCGGACAGGTGAATTCCCTCTTGGATCCTAGACCTCTAAGACCAAGACAGAAAGTTTCTAACTTTGATCACTAACATCCCTTTAAACCTAGCTAATCTAATCTATAGAGAAGAGGAAGAAGATGTACATTTTTACGATGTTTGTCCTGCAATCCAATCAAAGACAAAACATGCTTCATATTCTACCATGATTAGTTTGCAACTAGATCTATCTATTAAAGACAATTTCATGTAGGTATACACAGTCTTGAAGGAAACAGGCCAAGAAAATGTATTAATGAGAATTCAAAAGAGATACTTACAGACCATTGATGAAGCTACACCAACCTCTTCTAGTTCTCCTTGTCCAACCCTTTTCTCAAATGATCCACAAACAAAATGACTATGCTTCACTGATTATCTCCCTTATGAGATCATAATTTTGATGCCTTCAATGTCTCCCCCTTTCACTATGAGGAGTCCTCCTTATATAGTCTTGGAGAGGCCTAACCACCTTAGAGATTCTTGGGATAGGTTGAGGATCTTTCTCCATCAATTGTGGATCCTCCCTAAGATCGAGCCTTGACCTCAGATTTGAATCAAACTAACGTCAAAGATAAGGGGGATCTTCCCCTGTTTTCCTCAACAACATAACGCTCCCCCAAAGGAATTCAAGGAGTGTTAGCACTCCCTGATAGTGGGTAGGGGAGCGTTTCCCTTCAAAAGTGATTTTTAAGTGGTCTTTCTCAAGGCAAACGCTTTGTACTCTTCGTCAAATGACATCTCCTTCTTTTAGCCAGTCTCTAAGGATGTCTTCAAGTGTTCTTGTGATGTCGTTCGAGACATGACATAGGAAATAATACAATATGATATTTTTGACACTTGCGACATTTGTGGCCAAAGTGCAACACTTGCGACACTAGTAATGATGACAATAGGTCATCATTGAAGTGAGTAATTTTGATGTGTAACAGCTACAGCTTCCAAGTTCAAGGGAGGGATAAACCTCCAGGTGAAGATACAATCCTCCAATATAAAGAGGGGTTTAAACCCTCTATCCTTTCCCCTTCCTTCCACCCAAGAATATATGAGAGATGATAAAACTTTACTTTAAATTATCACCATCAATCAACCATCACATAGAACCTGATAATGCTTCTTGAGACTTATTAAACTTATGTAATTATTCACTTCTTGGGATACTCTAATCCTATAGATAATATTACTCAATGTATTCTCTTAAACTACTCTAAGTTTCACTTTTTGATTCCTCCCAAAAAAGAGTTATAGAGAAAATGGTAGACCTTATTCAATTATGGTTTATTCAGGAGAGCGAACTTGTACAGAATGCTCCACGCTCAATATTTAACATATGATTCTAAAATTCGTACACAGGAAACTACAGCCCATAATATTTCCAATACAATTGGTCTCGCTGCATTTGGATTCTCTATGAATAAGTTATGATTGTCTTACCTGGAACACCTGTTTATGACTAGCTTCAAGATTAGTCAAAAACCCTATCTTCCACAGAGTGTATCTCCAAAATTATAGTGAATAAAGAGCTTAAATTTTTACCACGGGTACCTAGATATGTCTTCTCACTAGCCTCTGAATTTCACCATATTAATCATTTTAGAAACAAAGTTATAGCAAAATTGGTAAGATGACCTGTAAATAACATACCGTAGAACACATCACCAAGAGACTTCATCCTCCCTTGAAATTCAACCTTCTTTACTTCAGATTTCCTCTAAAATTCGACTTATATCTCCTTGTTCATTAAAAAAATTGTGTGTATAAAATGAATGTATAATGATATGTATTTATACCCTTTATGTCACTTCATTTTAACATTGGGGCCGACCTGACACTTTCTTATTTTGTAATTCTTTTCTTTAATTATCTTCAGGGATGACCTGTACTTCCTTCTTCAATTCACTTTATCATATTCAAAAATTCATTTCTCCTCAACCATGACGATCCACGTGACATGCCACATACCACCCGAAACAACATGATGTATACTATCCATCCATGGGTGTTGTATATGCATGTGCACTATCCTTCATGTCCAAATACCTTCATCAATATTGGGGTCCAAAACCAATGACTAGGGTTGACATCAATGACAACAACCAATATTCCAACAGAACTATAAAAATGAATAAGGAAATTTTTGACGCATCTCATATGCGTCATACCAAGTAGAAGAATGTGGACTATAATTGTCCCATTGGACCTTGAACTGATCAACTAATCGACATTGTAGTTGTTGAGTGTGATGGTCCAGTATGTGGATTGTCTCTGCTATGAGAGCCCCCTCGTTCGTTATCTTCAATGAACTCAAATCAATAACATGTGATGGATCTGATATATAATGACGTAAAACTAAAACATGAAACACATCGTGCATACACCTCAAAGAATCAGGTAAGGCTAGTCAGTAAGCCATAGGTCCCTTATTTTCTAGAACTTTGAATGGTCCCACAAACCTTGGAGATATTTTAGCACCCTTTCCAAACTTAATTGAACTCTTATGTGGCTTCACCCACAAGAAAAAATTATCACCAACCTCATAGCTACGATCTATACGATGCGCATTCACATAACTCTTTTGTCGATCTTGCGCTTCCTTAATCCTTTCCCTTATGGATTGCATCTAATATTTCATTTTCTAAATCATTTTTGTTCCCATCAAGACCCTATCATATAGTTGATCCCAACTCATAGGTGCCTCACATGGTCATCCATAGAGAAACTCAAAAGGTGCCATCTTTATCGAACTCTGATAATTGTTGTTGTACACAAAATATACCAGTGGTAAAAATTATTCCCAACATTTATGTTGATCCATCACATACATTTGAAGCATATTATATAGAATTTGATTTGTTATTTCAATTTATCACTCTGTTTCAGGGTGATATGATGTACTAAAATTTAATTGTGTTCCTAAAGACTTTTGGAAACTAGTCCAAAAACGTCCAATGAATATCGATCCTCGATCGGATATTATCTTTCTTGGTACACCATGCAATCTTACAATTTTGTTTACAAAAATTCTAGCTATGTCTAGTTCTTGATACGTCATACAAACTGGGATAAAATGTGCACTCTTTGTTAAAGTGTCGGTGACTACAAAAATAGAATCGTGTCTCTGTGTCGTCAATGGAAATCCAACAATAAAATCCATCGATATGATTTCCCATTTCAATTCAGGAATCACATGTGGCTATAATAATCCTGTTGGATGCTTATGTTCATCCTTCACTTGTTGACATTAAAAAAATCTCGCTACATAATTAAATATATCAGTTTTCATTCCCTTCCAAAAGAATAAATATTTAAGGTCTGCCTTCATCTTCACAACTCTAGGATGAACCATATATACTACTCGATGAGCTTCGTTCAAAATTAAATTTCTCAATTTTTCATTTGGCGGTAGATAAATTCTTCCATTATATCTTAGTAGTATGTCATTGTCCAAAGAATAACCCTCGTACTCATGTACCATCATGGTATCTTGTCGGATGTTGTCTTTTACTTCCTTGTACCAGTCATCATCATTCTGTAATGCTAAAATATTTTCTCGAAGATTCATCTTTAGGGGTATTACTGAGAAAATGCAAGGTCTCTGACTCAACACATATGATACTCTATTAATTGTTCTCTTAATGTATGTGATCTCAAAATAATACTCACTTAAAAGTTCTGACCAACATCTTTGTCACGCATTCAAGTCACTCTGAGTAAAAATGTGTTGCAATCCACTATGATCATTTTTCAGTTCAAATTCTCGTCCGATAAGGTAGTGTCCCCAAACTTGTAAGGCATAAACAATCACTAATAATTCAAAATCGTCTGTTGTGAAATTCTCTTCATGCCTTCTTACTTTCTTTGAAATATATGTTATAAATCGACCTTCTTGCATCAATAATCCACCTAATCCTTCCTTGGATGCGTCTGTGCATACGAATAATTTCTTGTCCATATCTGGAACTTTCAGTATTGATGTTGTTGTTAATAATTCTTTAAGCTTATGAAATTCTTCTGTGCATTTCTTTGACCAAATGAATTTCTTATTCTTCTTTTGCAATTTTATAATTGGATTTGCTATTTTTGAAAAATCTTCGACGAAGCATCGATAATAACCTGCTAATCCCATAAAACCATGAACCTCTTGCATGTTCGTCAGTGCTAGCCATTCCATAATAGCCTCTACCTTCACTGGATCCACAACGATACCTTCTCCAAAAATGATGCGTCCCAAATAATGAATCTTCGTCTGATAAAATGAACATTTCGACAACTTTTTGTACAACTTGTTTTCTCTTAAACACTGTAAAACTAATTTCATATGTCTATTGTGCTCTTCTTTTGTTCGAGAGTAAATTAATATATCGTCAATAAATACCTGTACAAAATTTTCCAGGTACTCGCAGAACACCCCATTCATTGAACTCATGAATACACCTAGGGCATTTGTCAATTCAAACAGTAATACAATAAATTTGTAATGTCAAAATCTTGTCTTAAATGTTGTTTTCAGAATGTCTTCCTCGTTGATTCATAACTGATGATAACCCAATCTCAAATCAATCTTTGAAAACAATGTCACTCCCTTCATTTAATCAAATAAGTCATCAATTATTGGTAGTAGGAACTAATTCTTGATCGTGGATTTGTTTAATTGACGATAGTCAATGCAAATCCTCCACGATTCATCCTTCTTTCGTACAAAAATTATTGGTGCACCCCACGATGATACACTTGGATGTAAGAGTCCCAAATCCAATAACTCCTTCAATTGCATCTTTAACTCTTGTATTATCAGCTATCGACATCCGATATGGAGTTCTAACAATTGGCTTTGTCCCATGTTTTAAATCTATAATAAATTTCAATTATCTTTCTGGCGGTAAAATTGGTAGTTCCTTAGGAAAAAACATCGGTAAACTTTGATACTACTCGAAAGTCTTCTAGTCTTTCACCGTCACCCTTTTCGTTCAGAGATAATATGGCATACAACTTATGTCCCTTATGCATATTTTTTTTTAATTTCAAGGAAGAGATAAATCTTATCAATGCTCATTGGTTTCTTCCTATAATTACTCATTTCTATCCCAAATTGTCAATTAAGCTTAATCTTTTCGTCTTACATTTAAGTATCTCGTCGTGTGATTTTAACCAATCCATTCTAATCACAATGTCATAAGATCCAAAAATTGTGACAAAACGACACTAGATATAAAACTTCTTGTGGCTCCTGGATCTATCAAAATGCTAAATTGTTGATCTGATATCATACCTGAAGTCTTGAGTACTATAGATTGATGCTCGACCTAACGGTTATTCACCGTTGCATCAATCTTATGGGCCTTGCCCAAATCTCCCATTGTCATCTGTCTTGTTGATCCAGAATTTCTCACATTCTCGATAGGAAAATATCTCTCATAGGGGGGCTCTCCATAAGTCCAACATTCATTCTTAAAACCGGTGCTCCTATTTCCAGAGGAAGAATATGTTGGTCTAGGGTTCTGAGGCCCTGATTTGTTCTGTAGAATAGATATATACAACTATTATTGTTGAGGATGATGTGGCTATTGTTGTGGTGGTGCTCTATACAGACTCCTCTAATGGGTATCTTGTCTATGCGGTGTAGAGAATACAGGTCCTCTGGGTGTATCACAGTGCCCAGACGCTTATCTAATGAGTGTCTGCTGATGTGGCGCTCTAACTTGCATTTCTCCTATCTTTCTGGAATGAATCCTACCCTAACTCCCATTGTTCAATTCCTCTTTAGTGATAAAATCTTTATGTACTGCATCGTGCAAAGTCTAAGGCATCAGGATCCTCACCTCAACATGAATCTTGTAGTTGATACCAAACACAAAATTATTCACCTTTAACTTTCCAGTATTCATGTGTGAAGCATATCTAAGAAAATCCATAAGCCTAGCCTCGTACTTAGGTATAAGCCTAGCCTCATACTTAGGTACTATACGAATGCCCCATCGTAAAGAGTTGAACTCATTCAAATGGTGCTCAATGAACTCACCTGATAGGTACATCTCTCAAAATCATTCTTTGAACAATTCCCATGACACGTCTTCAACGACCATATTCAATTGTTGTAAGAGTGTTTTCCACCAAATAAGTGCACTCCCTTTCAGTTGAAATACCACCATGCAGACCTTCATGTTGGAGGTATAATCGCACAATGCAAAACACATTGCCATATTCTCCAACAAAGCTTCGGTAGACAAACTGTATGTGGAACCCCAGAACTTAGGAAACTTTACCTTCTCAAGTTATCTATTAATACTACCATTGACTACAAGAGGGCACTGTGAACCCTCATCAGGCACAAACTACCTGACCTCATCACGATCAAGGCGATTTATCAGTGCCTTTGACATCCTATGAAAGGACCTCATCATGCCCATAACATCTCCAACTGCAACCTGCTCTTGCTCAGTAAAATTCTCTTCTCCCTATGGAGCAGATACCTCGAGTGTGGATGTACTTGGAGGAATAATACCTCTTCCTCCCCCACCCCGAAGTCTACTCATCCTCCATCCTCTAACCATGACACCTGGCAAAACACAATTTCAATTTATATTAGTAATTAAATTTGTAAATTATATAAGCATTGGAAGTTGTAACGGGTCTGATGCTCCATAGTGGAACCTTCTCTAATACCATATGTAACAACCCTTCGGTAAATTGATCATTTGATAATATACTCTTTTATTCTTTTAAAAATTTAACAAGTGTAACTTTAAATGACGTAACTAATGTATACTACTAAAAGGTGATTACCCTACTTAAGTCTTCGCAACTTACGCACTAACTAGTACATGCCAATAACAAGTCTTAAATTATCTTCCAATCAATTATTTACATCATGCAATACTATATGATTGATATTATATATGAAAATCAATAATATGACATCATTGATATCAATAATTAATATATAAGTTGTTATATAAAATCAATAATATAAATTTATTTATTCCAAACATTAAGATATAATTCATTAAATAAAATTTAATATAACTCACTAACCATGTGATTTTTCTTTCACTTATCTATCAGACTTTTATAATGAAATGTTAGGTTCTCTAAATATACATATTCACATATAATCATCATTCATGAGATATTATTACACGATCAATAACAATGAAAAATTCTTTAAGCGTCAATTTCAAATTGCATTCCCATGTAGAACATTCCAAATAAATCAGTCCATTTATAATTTAAATGCGAAGTATAAGGGAGTTATTATTAACGTCAGGGGAAAATCATGGTATTTTTACTATTAGTGCTACCATCCAAGGTCGAACTATATTCAAAACAACCTTCACACCGCCGCATATCCTTAAATTCAAATTCCAAGTCGTATGTCATGGAGTGCCCTTAACAATTTTGCGCAATATTTTAAATAAGACCCAATAGTTATCGGGCTCTCCCTTAATCTTTTCGGGTTGTTAAATGAAAATGTAAGACAACCCAAGGAGCCCACGAAGGCCGACCATCTCCAAGCAATGGTAGTGAAAATAAATTCAATTAAATAAACTTCCAGTTCATAAAACAATTCGCTACATTCTAGCCTAAGACAGTGACGTGCGGTGGTTCTTCAAAATCTTAAAAAATTGTTGTGAGAACAATACAAAAATTTGAGAAATAGTGGAATTTAGACTTAACTAGACTCCCAGGGATCACAGGATTTATTTCCCTTAGTGGATTTATTTAACTTAGTGGAGTTAAATTTATTTCCCTACAAAATAATAATTACAAGTCCAGTAAAAACACCAGATGGCAAACAAAAGCCACAAGTAACACGTCTCATAAGGGTCCATCAACTAAAAATTTATGGCAAACAAAAGCCACAACTAACACGTCTCATAATTTTTCTTTTTTCTGAGGAATCAAACTTGTGACTTATCACCACTCTCACCCTTACCAAGACAGTTATACTGAAGTAAACAGAGGGTCCACCCTTTTCTACAAGGTAATTGTGAGTATGGGATTTAGTGGGTGAGTATAATCGAAAGGAGTATTATGGTCCTCAAGAAAAATAAAACTAGGAACAAATCATAAAGAAACACAATCATATAAACCATGAATGCATTCTCTTACTAACAATAGAACTGTGAATGACAAAAATAGAACAACATAAGGTAATTGTATATTTTTAACAATAAATTTCTAAATATGGTGTATAACATTAGGTGTTTATTTATTGAATACAAATCCCAACGTATTGTTGTCACGGGGCAGACCCATGGTTCAACGCTACAACAACGCACCAACAAAACCCTAACTACCGAATCTTTCGACAACACCTGTGAAGTAGATGAAGTCTCACCCAAGGTAGAGGCAGGGGTGGTTGCAGGACTCCAATGTCTACAACCTAAGCTGGGACACAGTTCTGTGATTCTAATACCGAACAGGGCACTTAGCACCGACAATTCATCAATATTTAACCAATATCTACTCTGCAGATAGAACAAAGCATCGCAACATTCATTCAGATCTAATGTATTTAAGCACTTAGCATAAAGAAATAGATTAGATCGAGCAGATTCAAGCACTAAGCACATTCACATAAGCCAGATCTGGCATCCAGATTCATCATAAGCACAAAGCATAACAAGTCTATCTATATCAAGCACTTAGCAGATAACATATAAATACACCAACACATCTCACAAAGCAGAGAAACACATCATATACGTGGTTAACCCCCACCCTGGGGCTACGTCCACCAACTATTCTTCTTTATTAGCTTCTTCAATTGGATACATGCACAGAGCCACAAAAACCTTACTCCGCATAGGATAGGAGTTTTGTGCACCTCGCTAGATCCTCATTCCTTGCGTTACAACACAAAGCCTCCCACAGTCTATTACAACCACTTGCACTTAGCTCTGCAAGTATCTCACAGTGTGCACAAAGCATCTACAAACCGCACTTACACTCAACACACTTACAACTGACCAATGGTGTTCTTCTTACATTGCCTAGATCTCTATTTACACATTACAAAATAGGCCTAAACATGGGTAAACCCATGGGCCGACATCCCATACCCGTTACATATTCCCAAATCCCAAAAAGGGGTTGAGATCCCACGATCTCTGCTTCGTCTTGTGCTCCTCCTTCGACAGGCTGTCGAAGTCCAAAATAGGTCAAACTTGACCAAGGATCTCCCAAAACTTGGTCAAGGGTCAACAGGCCCCCAACACTCACTTGTGACTTGTCCCAAGTCACTTTGATATGGGAAGTTCTACTTTGAAATCCTCGAGCTGCTTCGACTTATTGTTGTGCTACGACCTCTTGCTCAACGAACTCTTGGATGACTGGATCATTCACAGGTCCTTCTAGGCGTTGTTCTGTTTCATTAACAACCTACTCCAGTTCTGCTCCTTGGCTTTCAACTTCTGTGAACAATTGGTAGACCTTATCTTGTACAAGTTGGAGTCTCTAAGTTACTTCCATAACTTTGCTCTGAATAGCATGAACCTGCTGCTGGGTGATGCGTTGCTCTTGAGATCTCTTCATTCGTTCCACAGCTCACAAGGGCTTCAACTGTGCCTGTATTGTTTCGGCTTGATACTTTGCCTCTTGGAGCTATGACTCTAGTGCTCTTAATTCTGGACTCTCGGCAAGTTTCTCATATGTCAGGGCACTACGATCACTCAGTTTCTTGCATTCCATGGCAAGGGCCTTTAGTCTCTCAATTGGGCTAGGAGCAGTTGTTTCTCTTTGATCCCTTATATCCTATGGAGTCTCGGGCACTGCACAAAGCTCTAAGTCTGTTATGCGTTGTTGTAGTTGCTGGATCACTTCTGCGAGCTTCTCTACTTGTTGCGTGACTCGATCCTCTGCCTTTATTTCTATCACTGTCACAGAGCGAAGTGCTCTGTTGATCACTTTTTTTACTTCGAGTTTCTCAGCGAGCAACTGTTATTTTCCTTGTTGTGTCTGTGCTTTTTCTTCATCGAACTTCATTTGGAGAGCAATCTTTTCCTGTTCTGCAGCTCGACGTTGTTCTACAATTACTCCTTGTACTTGCATCAAAGCCTGGGTGGCTTGTTCTATGTCCTCTTGTGCTCCTCGAAGACGAGCTTTGATTGTATCAATTAATCGGTGGAGTTGGGTTGGCTCATGTCCCAACTCTGGTGTTCCCAATGGCAGAGGCGCAGTGGAAACTGCACAGCTGGACTGTAGTGCCTGTTGTACCCCTCAGAGTTCAACTTCAATTCTATCATACATTGCTTCCTGCTTGGCCTCTTGTTTCTCTATTATTTCCATCGAAGCATAGTGTAGGGCTGTTATGAGGAAGTCGAAGTCATCAAAGGTGAGGACAGTCTGCATCTTCGTCATGGTGGCTTTTGATTTCTTCCAAGAAGAAGGTTTCGAGGAGGAAACCTTCCTCTTCTTCAATGGGTCAACCTTGTCTCCTTGCATCTGTTCAACTTCTTTGTCATCTAACTCTTCGCCATCACCTCCTTGCTCTGGTGATATGGAAGCAATCTTCACTGATGCACTGTCTAATTCTTGGACCTCTTTGGTCTTCTTTGTCCTGCTAGTTCCGGGTGTATCCTGTGAAGTTTCTAGGCTGTCAATATCAGATATCTCTGCGTGGTTGGTGGGGATAAGGAGGTCAGTGGCCCATTCCTTAGTAATCTCCTAAATGTCTTCTTATGTTAGTTTGTAATATGAATGGATATGTTCTTTATGTTCATCTGCTCGCGTTGTTATGTAGATAAAGTTTCGGTCGGCATTGAACTTTATCAGAGGTCGAAACCTGTGTAGGGTGTTCGGAATCATGCGAGGCTCATCTTGGATGGCTCGCTTTAGCTAGAGGTAGTATGTATGAAACAAAGCATTCGATTGCCACTGCTTGTTCATATCAGTTGAATACCACAGGGTAGCGAACTTTGTGGCGAGTGGTTCAGACGGCTCTATGTCTAGGAAAGTGGCACCTTCCGGAATATCCCAGGAAACGAATGCAATGAGGACCAGGAGCCATATAAAATGAAATTCATAACCTTGGTCTTGTGCTTCTCTGCAATCTAGTTCCAACTGTTTCACCAGGCACTTTGCCCAGTTCATCTGCAGGCCTTCCGTGCACTTCCCTGTGAGGTCGACTACAAAGCCGGTGACTTGGGTAGGTCGATACTTCTTTACTAATTTACCTGCAATTAATTGACAGGAAAGGTGTACTGCCCCACTCTGGATATAAGCTACCTTGTAGCCTTGTGTCCCCTTCTCGACATCGCCATAAGTGTCCTTGATCCTTTGTGCTAGCGCGTGATCTATGGCTTTTCCTGGATAAAAATCCTGCGGGTTGGGTCCTTGCATACTTAGTTCTGTGATCATGTGGATTAGTGTTGGGTCAACTGTAATGTAGCGGTTGAGCCATAAGTAACCACCATGGTAACACGACAGTAGAATCTTGACATAGGCATTAACTTCCTGGTGTTGTCTGAAGTGTGGGATCTTCATGACATTTAGCAAGGTGGACTGCGTGAGGTTATGGGTCCACATCTGAGGGATGATCTTCGAGTTCTTCCCTTTTACTCTAGTTAGGTACTTGTATGGAGAGAGCATACCATAGATTGTGTAATCTCCAAGGTTTAAGTCATTGAACTTTAGTGCTACGATATTATCCTAGTCTACCCAAACTACGCGTATCCCCTTCAGGAGGTATGCAGTAACTAAGGTGTACTTGAAATCACGTGGCACACTATCACAGTTTACCGCGCCAGCCAGAGGTGGGATGTAATTGGGCAATATAGTTGGAATTAGTTTTTCATTCACAAGGTTGTCTTTATGCTTCGTTCTCTTTCCTGTTGATGGTTGGGATGGTCCGGCTCCGCAAGCAGTCGATGGGGAGGCTTGCACCATTCTCGTCAATGAATCTTGTACTCTCTCAGTGATGAGGTTGATCATAACTTCTTCAAAAACTTTCTCTGTAGCGCTGAACTCGTCCGACATACACGCTCGGGGTTGGAAATCTCGGGTTCAAGGCACAATTTAGACACTATAATAAGATAGAGAGCAATAGCACAATGATGATTGGGTAAAATCAACAAGTCTCTGGGCTCAAATTCACAATTAGCAACAATGTTCTCATTGCATGTCACAAAGGGATAAATAGATAACTCGGCAACGGGTATGGAGCCTTCATTAACTCTATTTTGTTCGTTACAGTGTGGTCAAACGGTCTGGTGGTGAACCATAAATGCATTTCTACCCGTTCGGGGCATCATTCTAATGGATATATCATTCCCAACGGCTATATTGCTTCACCCTGGCGAAGTGTCAGGTGACGTTGTTCTGATATTCCGGCGAAGCTCCAATTTTCCAAATTTTCCTTCTGCGAAGTTACTTCTGGATCCTTTTGTAACTTGTCGATCTTATCTCTCTAATAACTTATCTTTCTAGCCTTCTTCCCAGTGAGCTTCGTCTCGATATGCCTTTTTCCATTCTTAACTTCTTTTGGCATAATTACTTCGCGTTGTTGTGATACTTCCTCTTTATCTGGAATAGGTACTTCAATATTATGTGGGTCTTCTAGTGTTCTTGCAACTTCGACATCATGGTCTCTGGTGTTGAATAGCTTCGATCTTTTCTCCCATTCTTCAATCAAGTGTGTGATCCTTCTAGTCATGAAATATTTTAACTTTTGCTTCTTCTTCTCTAAAAATTCTTCTTCTTCTTTCCTTTTGGCCTAATCTTTTTCAATCCAATGTTTTCCTAGTAACATGGTAAATGGGGCGTTGTTCTCAATAAATTTAACAATCTCAAAATCCTCCTCTATCGAAGTTCCATTGGCATTCATAGATATCTGGGTGAGCTTTCCACATAGGGTTATCAGTTGTCCTCTGAATAGTCCTATTCCTCCCAATGAAGGAGTCATAGTAGGTTTCCCTAAAAGTTCCCAACTTCTTTATGTCATGATATTCACCTGTGTTTCCTCATCTAGATCATAGTCAATGTCAAAGTCTCTTATTATTGATTCTATGCATGTTTTTTCTTTGAAGATCTCTGATAAGATGACATGTTGGTGGTCATTCAGGGTTTCTTTTATCTGTAGCAATACTTTTTCTGATTCTTTCTGGGGTTCGGTCATAGTTTCTAGATGTGCCTTAGGGTTTTCTTGGTTCAGATTCATTCTTTCAACTTTAGCAATAATTCTAGGGCAATCCAACACTTCATGGTCCATAGCCTTACAACAAAGACAACTAGGTCTTCTCCTAGGGAATTCCTTAGCAAGATGTCCTAGTTTTTTGCAACTGTAACAGAGGGTTTAGCCTCTCTTTTGTTTAAATGATCCCCAGCCTTTCCTGTACTGCACGCTAGGATCATAGTAGCTAACCTGCAAACATTTATTTCTAGGATCCTGCATCCATTTGTTAGTCCAAACATTCTTTCTATGCATAGGTATAACATATCTTTCAGTATTCTTATCAGATCTACGCATATCAAACCTTTTTTCGTCTATCAGTGCCCTCGTTTCCAATCTAGGAAAGACTCTATCAAACATACCTAGATCCATACTATTGAAACAAAAATTTATACTTATATTACTTCTACAGAGCACAAAGATTTCAGATCTAAAACTTTTCAGTATTCTTACCTTTATCAAAGCACAGAGCTTGCAGATCTTACTTATTTTCTTCATATTTGACCTCTTTTCTTGGTACAGAGCTTCACAATTCAATTAGAATATTGCGCACTAGGGAAACAGTTCTATGCACCGATCTTTCACAATTTCAGGTCAAATCTTTGCACAAAGCTTCTTCTTTCTCAACTCCCATCTATCACAGTTTCAGGTCCCGGCAACAGAGCCATTTGTTGGAAAGGGGTAGACCCAGGGTTCAATGCTACAACAGCGCACCAACAAAACCCTAACTACCGGCCCTTTCGGCAACACCTGCGAAGCAGATGAAGTCTCACCCGAGGTAGAGGCAGGGGTGGTTGCAGGACTCCAGTGTCTGCAACCTAAGCTGGGACAAAGATCTGTGGTTCTAATACCGAATAGGGCACTTAGCACCGACAGTTCACCAATATTTAACCAATATCTAATCCACAGATAGAACAGAGCATCACAACATTCATTCAGATCTAATGTATCTAAGCACTTAGCATAAAGAAATAGATCAGATTGAGCAGATTCAAGCACTAAGCATGTTCACATAAGCCAGATCTAGTATCTAGATTCATCATAAGCACAAAGCATAACAAATCTATCTATATCAAGCACTTAACAGATAACATATAAATACACCAACACATCGCACAAAGTAGAGAAACACGACATAAACTTGGTTCACCCCCACCCTGGGGCTACGTCCACCAACTCTTCTTCTTTATTAGCTTCTTCAATTGGATACATGCACAGAGCCACAAAAACCTTACTCCACATAGGATAGTGTTAGCGATATTTCTTGCAGGGGGGTCGGAAATCAAATGAATGGGTTAAAACCCACTTGTCCAAGGTTTTAGACGACAACGTGCCCGTGGTAAACAACGAGCAGGATCGGGCGGTCTAGACAAGCGCGCCCAGATCAACGGTGCACAGCAAAAGTCGGACCCCCCCCGTCTTCCGATCTTTAAGCAAGGGGGGGGGGTCCGAGTTCGGGGGTGCAACTTT
>JZKD02S0350992.1:225285-249919 GCA_000966675.3 Picea glauca
AGTTGTCGTGCCCTCCGGTTTTTACGTGTTTGAATGTAAAAGGATTTTGCGTTTAAACTCATTTCCTCATTAATCTGTTGCATACCGGATGTCTGTAATAGATCATAGCGCTCTTATCGCGTGACTCTTCCACCTACTCGCCTTTTATTGCAACTCACTGTTTGGAGTTTACACAAGACCTCACTCGTTCATGCATGCCTGGTCTGGTTTCTGAGTTGATACGGTATGGTTTTGAGTTTCCTTCCGTTTGATCACCTTTAAATCAAACCGTGACATTAATCCTGATGGGCTTCGGGCTCTGCTCCTGCTAGCAATCCAGGAGTGACTTCCGAACGCTAACAGATAGGAGATCTCTGCACCTCACTAGATCCTCATTCCTTGCATTACAACACAAAGCCTCCCACAGTTTGTTACAACCACTTTCACTTAGCTCTGCAAGTCTCTCACAGTGTGCACAAAGCATCTACAAACCACACTTGCACTCAACACACTTACAACTTACTAGTGGTGTTCTTCTTACATTGCCTAGATCTCTATTTATAAATTACAAAATAGGCCTAAACATGGGTAAACCCATGGGCCGACATCCCATACCTGTTATATATTCTCAAATCCGAAAAAGGGGCCGAGATCCCGCGATCTCTGCTTCGTTTTGCGCTCCTCCTTCGACAGACCTTCGAAGTCCAAAATAGGTCAAACTTGACCAAGGATCTCCCAAAAATTGGTCAAGGGCCAACACGTACTATCAAGATTTAGGTTGTTACCATTACGATAATCAAGGGATAAACCAAAGCGTAAGACAAAACACAAGAAGCATCGATACATAAGGATACAAAGAAAAATATAAGTGAATTTGATCACCATATGGACCAATTCATACAGAGAAACAATTTATTCGTTGATACACCAACAAGGGCAGTGATAGAATATATGAATAAGTAAATTCAGTGGACAAATGAATAAAATAGGTTATTGACACAGGTCTAGAACTCATGGCAAATGGATATAATGAGACGAACTATAATGTTAAATTTTTTTATTTTAGCAAGAATACTCATCCTTTACACATTCAATTGACCAAGGTTCAACACAATATTCAATGCATAATACATTCTTGAAAACAATAAAGTAATCATCAATTTTAAATACCGTAACCAAAGACTCGTTGATAGTTGGTGATGATATTCAACCTGGAAACTTACGCAACCCCCTTCCTTCACTTGTTAATCCAGGGACTTCACCGGTACCTCCCATCAAACGCTAAAGGTACTCTTCTTCCCCCTTATCCCCCTGAGCTAAAAAGGGGTCACACATAGAAAATCCAGATCTAAATAGCTCAATATTTCCCTCGCAAAGAGAGGCTTTTACCTCTTTGCAAAGTTTGTAGCCTAACTCATACAAGTAAACCAATCAATAGAAATTCCAGCAGCAATTTAGTCATCCAACATTAGGGTAATTTGTCTTTTCCTTGTCATTCTTTTTATAAGAAAATCATCTTGACACTTGTCATCTCATGCACAATTAGTTGATTTTTAGTAATTAAATTAATCAGTATTCACCCCAACACACATTGTCACACTTTTCGCCAAGTTTCACATGTTTATTCATTTTTAATTTAAATAATTATGCAATTTTCCTCACACCCACAATTAGTTCCTATATTTCCTCCTAGTTGTCTCTTAGTTCCCCAATTCCTCTTGTATTTTGTCCCCAAACTAATTTATAGTTGGAGTTTGATTAGGACTCTTCTCTTAGTTAGGATTTAGATTTTGATTGACTTAGGATACTAACTCTATGTTGACAACCTGTTCTCTCATGAATATATTTTCTTTTAGTTAAAATTCATTTTTATTCATTTCATGCACACATTGTGCACATGCCTAGATTTGAATTCTTATTCTCCCTTTACTAGTGTTCATTTAATCTAAATTCCCTTAACCCATTTTATAAATTTTATTTAGTCAAAACATCTAGACTTAGACTTTTGGTTATTTTTTATAGTTTGTAACTTAATAATAATTTGTATTATATTTTTTAACAAAGTCTAAGTATTCATTTTATTTTCTAAGGTCTTCTAGATTTTTATTGACTCATAATTTATTCATGCGACGTGCCCTTCAAGATGCACCTTCGTGCTCCAAGGGTGTCACTCGCCATTTACTTAGTTTGGAAGTTGTCTGACACTTGGAGTCAATACTCCACTTGTTGACCTTGTGTGAGACTAAGGGATTACTGAGGAATAAAGAATCATCCTTATTGCACGCCCCTCAGAAATCCTTGTGAGAAACTGTCTCAGTCTGCTCTCATGGCATTGTGAACCTCTTAGACCAAGGTAGTCTTTAACCTTCAGTTCAGGGCACGACGGGAGTGCTAGTAAGTTGTGACAGAGATGTTTCCACACCTCTCCCTTATCCATATTATATCTATGTATAACCCCTTTACTCCATACATGACTCGGATTAGCAAGCATCACCATGCCTGCATCCACTGACAAAGATAATATTAATAACTCATATACTTGAAATCCATAACTGAAATCATCATATAACACATGCGTAAAAATCAAATACTCATAACCAATTAAATAGTCCACTCCCTGACTCAATCCAGAGTCCAATGAAGTCTATCGATGCCATTTGCATCCTCATCATGTCAAGTTTCCTACACACTTAGGAAACCTCATCATAATACCTGTCAATGCTATACATCAATATAAATAACATATAAATTTTCAAAACCCAATCATAGAATAAACACAAAAACCAAAACTAATAATCATAATGTACGATGTTTTAACCGGATCACTTGCTCGCAAGTGTCCTCAAAGAATAATTCAATGTATAAAATGTGATTAGTGGAACTGGATGTTACAGCTTTTAACTTTTTCATGCTACTATCAGGTGAGAAAAAAACTATTTGAACACAAGGAAATAAAACCATGGAGACTCTGGTGTGAATATATATTTCTCAATGCAAGGAAAATTTTGCTTTATTTTTTTCCACTTTTCCATTTACGACATTAAATATACACTTACTAATTGTAGTGGCACCAGGGGTGCTTTCCCTATTTGCACCACTAGAGAAGTTAGGGTTGTTGACAAGGGTAGGTTGAGAAAGTCCCTTTGAGTACAATACTTTCATATTTTAATGGGGACTAAGCACTGAAATGGTATGAACTTGAAGATCTCCTTGAGTTTCCTCCGAGGATAAGTAATATCTCAGGTAAGTTTTAATGGTTTGAATTCTTGTTGTTTAGTGGGATATTAACCAGTGCACCAGTTATATTGGAACTTGTAAGCACAAAAACAAGTCATAAAATGCATCTTTTTTGTTATTTGGTTGTACGAAATAATTGAAAATAAGTGTAAATCATTATGGATGCCTAGACATAATTCCCTCGTCAGGAATCATCTTAGGAACAACACTACCTATGTAAAACTCATAAATTATTAATTCCTTTTTATTACAAGTTAAGCATTGACCTTTTATGAATAATCTATGTCACTCAAATCATGCATGGGTATGTAGATGCGGAAGAATCTATAAATCACGGTACAGATGCAATGAGTATCGAGTTTCTTTCCACAAAAAAAAAAAGAGTCAGTGGGGAGCAGTGGGGATAAAATACTGGAGAAGAAGGAAATAATACACTTGCTACCTGATGGACTTGTGTTATAAATATAGAGGTAACTAAAAATTTCTTTTGCATCAGAGTATATATGGAATAATGGATGACCATATTCTTAGCATTTAACTCATGGTAATCTAATTGCAGGTATTTAAGCCATTGGATACGTTCAATTGTGAATCACTCAAATACATCAGGTTAGTTCATTTACATTATCAATAATTTAGTATGTTATTTTTTTATTTTGTCATGCTACTTGTTAGTACCATATTTGTTCCTGCCACTGATTTGATGGTTAATCAAGATTATAAGGCCAGTATTTAGCAATTTGAAGGAAGAATTTGAGCTTCCATAGCCTCTGAACAATCAAGAGTGAGCTTACTTTAAGGAAAATTAAAGAAATGATAAGAAATCCATGCCCTTATGCACATAAGGAAAAATTTAAACACTCGAGCACTTATCGGAGGTCAAAATTGTCCCATCCTTCCCTATAAGAGCTTAAGTTGATTAGTCGTTGGGCTTACCATGAGACCGCAACATAGAACACAGGCGTCGGTAAGAAGGAGCATCCTAACCGATCTGACAGTTGTTGAGAAGAATATTGACGGTTGGGATCTCGTCGCACCATAGAAAATGCACCGGTGTTAACATATCAGGCCATTATCCCACTCAGATTCAATTGCAACACTTCTCCATATTTCATTCAGTTCGGTGACACATCATCTTGCCAGTAGGGCATCTGACAAGCCAACCAACAACTTGTTGGTTGTGGAGCCTAATTATCTTCTTAATTCAGAGGTTTGTTTTAGCCATTCTTGGACCCCATTCCCTAATGGGAGGGTGTGGAGGGGGTTTCCCCCCACAACTGTTTCCAGGGGTGTCTGTAGCTCCCCTGGCAGGGGATTCTCCCACAAAGCAAAATATTGGGAAAAATTGTCTTGTAAAATATTGTAATTTCATAGTAAATCTGGACTGTTCATTATAAGGTCCCAAAACTGATGGTAGAAGTTATTTTTAGGATTTTTTTCCCTAGAACGCAACCCTCTCTTATGAGGGAATTGTATTGTGGTTGTGTATTATTGCGAATTTTGTATTCTGAGTGTAACAACCCTGCTTAAATAGATGTATAAGGATTATTAATTATAATTAATTTGATAATCTGACTGTCCTAATATGTTAGTTAAACAATAATTATTTCTTAATAATATTAATTAATTATTAATTACTTGTTCATATCTGTCAATGATTAATTAATTAATTGATTGACTCATTAATTAATTAAGTAATGAATTAAAGGGGTTAACAATTTTTAGTATATTTAATTAAAGACTTACGTATGAAGGTGGGAAACGAAACAATAAATAAGGGGATAAGATATTAAATATAGGGATAAGACATTAATGAAGGGGATAAGGTAACAAAGGAGGGATAAGGAAATTAATAAGGGGGAAGAGAGTCGATGAAGGGGAGGATATGATGGGGAAAGAGGCGGACGGGAAGGCATCATGTGAGGAGGGGGAAGGAAGAATCAGGTAGGGGAGACTGTAGTTCTGGTCATTTCAGATTTTCTGGTTCTGTTGTTGGGTTCTACTATTTTGGGAAACTATTTCAGGGGGCACTGGTTTGTTGGGGGTTTTGGGCATGGGGGGCAGGATATCCTTACGATATCCTGGAGCCAGGGAGCTGGACAGGCTACTCCTAGCTAGCAGGGAGGAAAACTCAGTTTTGGGTAGTGTTTGACACAGTTTCAACTTCAACATTGGACCAACAAAGTAGCAGGATTTAGCATCAGAAGCAGGTATTTTTATTTATGAATTGTTGAGTTATTTTCATGTTGTAGATAAATTTTAATCTCTGTTGAATATTTTGCTTATATGTTGGTGAATGAGTTATTTATCTAAATTGAAAGGAATTACATGTTTAATTGTACGAAATTTTGGAATTAAATAATTTAGGTTATTACACTGAGAGAGGAAACTGCAAGAGAAAGAAGAGGAAGTTACAGTGGTTGAGTTGTAGGTTGTATCCCTTCATTTTGATGGATAATAAATAGGAAGGACCTAGAAATTTCTCTAGTGGACATAGCCCACACTGGGTGAACCACGTATATCTATGTCTCTATTATATTATGTATCTTCATTGTTTTATTTCCGCATTTTTTTTATTTTTTCTCTGCGATCTTACTTTTCTAACACAACTGCCACGTGGACAAGTGGAACCCACCGGAGACATGGGTCAGCACCTTGAATTCAGGTGAAATGTGTCACCCCCTCCCACCTCAACATCAATGCAAATAAATAGAAAGCTTCCACGTGTTCGCAGGACCCTATTGATGTCAACATCACATCATCACAACCTAAAGGTTTTGGGTTTGTTCTTCAAGCCAGATCGATGACTCCAATTGGTTTGTAGGGAGAGATCAATGATACAGATTAAACAAGCCTTAGTCATTTTTCAGAGGTCCATGGAGCTAGATCAATGACTCTCGTTGATTTGAGACTAATGGATAGGATCATCTTAGACATCGACGCATCAATGGAGCACTTTCTCCCATTTCCACCAATGTCGAGATACATCAGCATGCCAATCGATCTTTGTCAGAGCCAATAGAAGCTTCCATGTGGGCAAGCGGAGTCTGCTGAATACGTAGGTCAACACATCAAATTTGGGTGACATGCGTCATCCCCTGCCACATCAACATCAACATGGACCAGTATGATATTGCCACGTGTATAAGGTGATGTCAACATGAATCTATTCATGACTTAGTTGATTTTCACATTTGGTTAAGCCAAATCAATGGCTCTCATTGGTTAGAGATTGATGGTTTGGATTATATCAGGCCATCGGACTCCAATTGCAACACTTCTCCAGATTGGCCCTGATCGAGTGACACATCATCATGCCAACAGATATTTTTCAAGGATCAACAACCAAAGTTCAACTCTAGATCGATGGCCTAGATTAAATATTGGCCCCCAGATCACTGGGCCACTAAGATGTAGACCCCAACGATATTCCCCAGATTGAGCCTAATCCGGTGACACATCATCATGCCAGCAGGGCATCTGTCACACCAACCAATGACTACCATGTGAACAGGCAGAACCAATTGGAGACTTGTGTCATCCCTGCCACATCAACATCAACAAGGAATAATGTATGGCCACCACACATCCAGGACAACGTCAACATGACATTGCTTATGCCTTAACTGATTTCTGGAGTTTTGTGGAGCCAAATTGACAAATCTCATTGGTTCGAGATTGACACCCAAGATCATATTATCTGTCAGACCACCGGACCATCAGCGCATACTCCCTTCTCTCTTGATCCAATAAACGTCATCATGTCAACATTTTTTCCATATGTGTATTTTTTAAAAATTATATATAGTCTTCGTCGGCATTCTGACGATAGGGTCATTTCTCTTTCAATGATGGTTTAGTATTACTTCAAGGTTGTTATGTTTTTCTTTCGATGAATTGTTCGAAAAAAGGTGGTTCTTTATCAATGATTGTTCATGATTTTTCTCATTTCTCTTTCAATGAATGTTCATGTTTAGTCGTTGTTCATCCACCGACTATTTCAACGAACAGTCATTTCTCTGTCAATGAGTGTTCATGGTTTAGTCATTGCATGTTCAATGAATCGTTGTTTTTTTTCCGTCGAATGTTCATGGATTATTTGTTACTCCTTTAATGAACATTTCGACAAATGTTCATGGTTAAGTCATTACTCTTTCAACAAATTGTTCGATAAATGTTCATGGTTTAGTCATTTCTCTTTCGATGAAATGTCATTGTTTTTACGACACGTAAGTTTTCAAAACAACCATAGGACCTAAGTTTTCATTTTTCTGCCCCTCTCGCACTAACAAAAATGGGTTCAAGTTGTCATCTGAAGATCGACGCAATACTGACAAATATTTATTCGGACGATCAACTAACTTTTTCATCAGAACAGTAGTCAAACTAATGATGAATGTTTGTTCATTGAAACAATGTCAAAATTGTGACGATGAAAATGGGGTTCATGCTTTCATTGGAAGCGCAACGTGTTTTCGATGCAAATTCATCAATAAATTTTCAGAAAAGTGGCCCAACATAATAGTTCTTGAAGTTTCCACGCAATGGCCTCAAAGGCCCTACTATTGTCACACAATAACCAATAGTAAATAAATGAATTGAATAAATTCTTCAGGAGGAAGAGATTATCTCCCTACAAGAACCTGTAGCAAAATAAATTGTTGCAAAAGTGGTCTTTCCTCAAATACTCATGAAGATCTCTCAAAACTAGGAGGGAATTTTGTTGATATCCCTTGGCACAAATTTTCATAGATGTTTTCTTTTTCCATTGAAGCTTGTGAATAATTTGCTACAGAAAATCATATACTTGTTGCAAAGTTCATTGACTTCTTAGGTAGGTGCAGGTACGATTCTTCTTTTTATTTTCTTATCTGATTCATTGAATGTTATGGATGTGTATCTTGGAAATCACTTAAGCCTATTTTATTTACTCTTTTATCCTACTCCTTTACCATTTTCTATTTTTCCAAGGATGACAAAAGTCTTCAGTTTGCACGAGGGGGGAGAATACCATCACCTTTACCTTTCATGAACATGCCATCATTTGTCATGCCCATGCCATCCCTACCTTTGTTAAATTCAAAACCTTCACCACTCCATCTGAACCATGACATCATCTTACTCTACTTCCAACACCTCAGTAAATATCCAAAAAAATGAGAAAGACATTAGAATTATTACATCAAGAATTGATGTTGCTACATAAGAACCAGCATTAGGAATCCCTATTGTTTCTCCACAAGAACCAATAATAGAAGGCCTTTTCATTGCTACACAAAGAAGACATTGTTGTTACTCCATAAGAACCAACAAAAATAAAGAAGCTAACATGAATAAGCCAAAGAAACTACCGCAAAATAAAAATATGATGCCATACAATAGGGAAGAAATCATTTAGAGGTATGAGTTCTTTGGTTCATTTACATATTTCACTGATACATATATTTTTTCACATCTCCTAAGCTAGTGTGAGTTACAAGTGAATATAATACCTTGAGTCCATACATTCATAAGGTTGGAAGCAAACAATTATTTTTTAGGTCTCTCTCTTACTGAGAAAAATGGTTTGAGGTATATTTTCAGTTGAACATATATGTTACGGAAACCTTCATAAAAATTGCAAAAAATGGTTTCCAACAACAACCTCATACTCAATATTATAGCATCTTGTTATGGAATCATGCTTGTAACAAAATTTTGGTCGTTGCATAACCGCTTAAATATGTTGTTGTTCAATAATTTGAAGGAATGGGTATACTATCATTTGAAGTGATTTCAAAATTATATTGGGAAAGAAATTGATGTATTTTGTCAACATAATTTTATGTTGGACAATAAAGGAAAATGGAGAAGTATTGACAACAATCTTGGTTGGTATGCATTGGAAAAAGAGAAGCATTATTCAACATGTGTCCTTATATCTTGGTTGATACAGAGGTACATGGTTGCATGAGGACATGCAACATATTCAGTTTGGGGGAGATGATGAGTCACAAAATTACCATCTTTTGACATCTTCTTTTCCTTATTTTTAATCCCTTTATGTTTACTAGTAACCTTATATTAACCCATTTTTATGCTCATATGAAGGATCTAGGATCAAAGTATTTTTCCATTACATTTATTAGTAACTCATTGAATTATGATTAACATTAGGGAGAGTTAGTGTATTACGTATTTACTTTTGAAATAATGGATCATGTGTGAACAAGTTGTTATAAGAGTGGGTCCACAAACTACAATGTTGAAGAAAATTCGAATTAATGGTGAAGAGCATTTGTAGATCCATGTTTTGAATATTTAACATGCCACAAAGGAGGGAATCGATGACCACCAATCATGTAGCCACTTGGGGAAGACAACAAAACATATATTTCATGGTTTTAATTATTGGAAGGAAGATTTCTATGTTCCCATGTGTGCATGTCCATTTTTATTATAGATTTAAAGATATCCCATGTGTATATCATGGATCTAGGGATCCTAACACTATTATTAACTATTTTAAACATATTTTGAGAAAATTATTGTAACTCACATGACTTATTTCGAATTTGATAAGTAGTGGAATTCTAAAATATGTGGAGAGTTAGCATGAATTTTAGAACTAATTATGAATTGTTGTAATCACTTGAGAATATTATATCCTCAAGTGGATCTATATTTAGATATTTGTTTTAACCACTTGAGGATATTTTCAAGTCGATCAATATTTAGATATTTGTTCTAACCATTTGATAATATATTATCATCAGTTGGATCTATATTTAGATATGTGTTGTAACCATTTTATAATATATTATCCTTAAGTGGATCTATATTTAGATATTGTTTTCAAGCAATCTCATGTATAAAAGAGAGTGTCATCTCCATTCCATAGGGGAGAATTCTTGGAGCATATGTCCAACTTATGATGGAGTGAATAAAACATCTTGATAATTTCTTCCATATGGATTGTAAGTTTATAGTTTCATTTTGTTTTATGATTTGATATAGCTTATGATGTTTGAACTTAGTTCACTACCTTGTTCCTCGGAGAATTGAGCTCACTCCAAATGGATCATGGTAGTATTTTCCTTTATGCAAGTATGGTGTGTTTTATGTTTGTGTTTGATTTCATTTTTCTTTTAATATTCATTCATTGGATTCTCTATATACCAAACAGAGCATTGTTGTAGAAAAAATTAATTTGAACACAACCTGATTTACAACCATGGTGGATATAGAACACGAAATATTCAATGATGGATAAAGTGTAGTGTGTTTCCTTTTCACAATGTTATTTCAATTTGTAGATTAGTGATGTAATTTCCTTTTCTTAGAATCATATTAGATAAACTAATGCAAGTTAAAAATGTGTAGCATGTACATACAGTGCATGACATCTCACAAGTTTACAAACTCCAGTTTGATGATTAAATGAAATGAGATTTGGGCCTTCAAAGGTGGTATATAAATTGATTGTCACCTTTCTCCTTCTATTGAGTAAATGGATAGTTCTAGTGAGTCAAAGTATGATATCAATACTACCCAAAACATCTCTACTAAGAGATCCAAAAAGTTGTATGAGCTAAGAGAAAAAATGTCCAAATACGCACCAAACTTTATTCAATTGTTGGAAGGTAGAAATGACTTGCCTCTTCCTATCCATCTGCAAAGTAAATACAAAACATGTTTTTGGTTTTAAAGGGCAGAAAAATTAATACTAAACACATAAATAAGCAAGAGACAACGGGATTTTATGTTGAGAACCCCCCAAAGGGGGAGATAATATTAATTAATCATTCTCATGTATCTTTGTATTAAACAATTAATCCCTTTATATAATGACAAGTGACCATAACAACTATTTCATAATTAGATAATTAGTTCAAACCATATGCATAAATTTCTCCAATAATATCTCCCTCAATATCTCAACTCAATCCATGAGATCATCATGCCTAATATCTCTCCTTATCCTCATATTCAACTCATACATAGACAATAAGCTTGGTCTACTTCATTACATTTTTGCACTCATATACATTAGACATTATTCATACATCACAAGTATGAATTATTCCTTCATACTCCCTCGTAATGGATACTTGTGATATCTTCAATTGGTCTTTGAATTGGTCCAATCTTCAGCATCTTATTATGCTTTATCTTCATATTTTATCTTTGGTCTTCTTTATTTTGCAGCTTCAATCTACTTCTTGTACATGCATATTATAAACATCATATTTGTTGAAGTCCATATAAAAAAGTTATCATCCATTGGAATACATGGGTCGACAACCATTGTATCTGTTGGTTCTATAGGAAAATCCTTACTGTACATGGCTCATCAACCATTATTGAATCACAAATCTCATACATGTACATGTAAATCCCCCTGCATCATCATCAATCATCATCTTGGGTATTCTTTGTATTACCCATACATCATGGGTTTTGGTGGATTACCCTCAACCATTACAACAAGTAATTTATGTCTTATCATGAACCATTACAACAAGTAATTTATGTCTTATCATGAACCATTACAACAAGTGGTTTATTCTTACCACAAACAACACATTACATCAAGTGGTTTATTCTTACCACAAACAACACATTACATCAAGTGGTTTCTAGCTAACCACAAACCTTCAACACACAAATTATGGGGTTACACCTACCTCTTCATGGTTTACATCAATTACATTGACTCAAGTACATACAACATTCCTCTTCATGGATTACATCATCATTTCACTCAGGTACAACATGCCTCTACATGGTTTCATTTCAGTTCAAGATATCCCTTATACAAAAATAGGACCAATATCATATTTATTTCCATCATTAAAAACTCCATTACAAAAAGATTCTTCAAACTTTTAGGGATCTCGTTCTCTATGCATCTCAAAAACACATGGTACTATTTCCTATTTCATTCTTTGTCTTCTTTTCTACTACATTATTCTATCCTTTTTATGTTGCTTCTCTTTCATTGATTCATTCTCTTTGCCTCTTTTTTCATGTCCAGGATTCTTCTTTTGTCTTATGTCATCTTCTTCTTCGTCATTTTTTTATTTTTCTTCTTCATTCATGGAGTCTTATTCTCTTCTTTAGTCATCTTCTTCAGCTGAATATTCCACATAATACTTGCATGAAATTATTCTTGTAGGAGGGACGTCTCCATCCAACAAGACACCTACAATATCCTTTATGCATTTGAAATTACATGCTTACAAAATGTGTTTCTTGTTGGGTTGCACAAAAACCAACAAGACACCTATGACCTTGGTTTGGAAAACTTAATTGACGCACCAATTCCATGATTTGCATAACTTGAATATAAATTTGACTCGGGTGTCAGGTTACACCGACCATGCACCCTTACAAATAAATTACTCCAATTAAAACTCTCAACTTAAATTCTTTATATCAATAATTTGACTCGACTTTTTACTTGACCTTTCAATGAATTAATTACGTATTTTTCTTACTTACTTTGATTTTACTAGACTCCTTATATCAATTTTCAAAAGAACACCATTACATACTGGACTTATTGGACTCAATAAAAAAACTTTTTGACTTTACTCAACTTGGATTCTTTATTCTCGACATCATTTGTGTGATTAACCAAGACCATCGTCTTCACTACCCAATCTATCAAATCATTGGAATAATAATTATTTTAACTTTTACATCACTCTTTGAATACTACATAACTTCTACTTTGTACATCAATGCTAAAATTTATGTTGTGCATCTCATTCAAAGATCAATCATTTACTACCTGTTGAATGGAAGTGTTTCCCATAACTGTTGAATAGTCGCCACACCCGCAACTTTCACTGTTGTTAATACAAACCCATTCAAGCATAACAAACTTGTGTACACCTTCACAGGAACACTTAATAATGATGGAGTTCATTAATTGAAAATTGATTATTCATTTTGTGGTTTTCATTCTATGTCCCATAGGAGTAACTTGAGCTCATGGTTCTAACTACCATTCTTGGTTAAATCCCTCTACAAAATTAGCTCATTTGCTTCAAACATGTCAAAATATTCTAGAGGGATGACTTGCCACAACCACCCTATGATTGCACTCAGAAAATCACATGGTTTCATTTGAAGCATGATAAACCAAAAGTAGATGATTGTGGGGCTACACCATCCAGGAAAATCTCATGAACGATCCTGAGTATACACACATTGTTGTAGTCATACTCCCTGACATATCTAGTGTCTATAATTTCTTCAAATTATTCCTTTTCGTTGTTTTAAACCTAGATAACTAGTTTACAGGTATGGAACTCTTGGATTTGTAGATTCTTCCTATATGGGTGTGTTAATCCTCCACAAGGGCTACACATTGTCACAGTCTTCCAACATCACAGCTTCCACTTATGAGATTCTCCTTCACCCAAAATTCCTTATGCATGGGTTGCACACAAGTTCTTCTCCACCGACAATACTGCATGTGGGTTTTCTTCCATGGATTCTTCTTCACGAATGGATATTCCTTAGCAATGATCGAACAACAATTAAACTCATATCTAAAACTATTTTAGGATGACTCTTGGGCAGCTACTTAACTTTCTTAACTTCAATGTTCTTTTTCTTCAGACGGAGGAGGGTTTGAATATCTTTCCTTTTGCTTATTTCAGTAATTGTAGGCTCTCATATGTTGTAGTAACCATAGACTTGTCAACTTACATTCCATAACAAAAAATCATTGGATCATACAAAACACCTCTACAAAATTCACATTCACTACCTCTTAGATGACCAAAACTTGTTCTAAATTCAAGAAATTGGTTGGAGGTGGAAAACACATCTCAAACAATTGCGTTCGTAGAACAATTTGAACGCTCTATCGGGCTCTGAATAAGACAACATATGTGTATAAATGACCATTTCAAACAAGTAAATTGAATATGTGTATCAATGCACACTCATACCTAAAGATTGTGGTTGTGTTTGGGAACTTTTCCTTGGATTGTTTCCTTTGTCGAATTTACCGTTGCCAACCATTTCCAGAATTCCGCAGTCTATTCACCTCATCAGCACAACCTTTGGTTTTTTATGAGATAACACATATCTCCATGCATTGTCCATGTGAGACTTGGATTGCACTCACTCAATGCTCATTGTATTTTCTGGAAATTTTTAATCAACATGTCCAATAGAAGTTCGTTGCTCTATCACCTCTCATGTTTCTTTACTTTGGCTCTTCCTTCAATCGCAATTAAAAAAAATTCTTCAATGTTTCCAGTTTCCAGAAACATACATGGGATATGGAGTCCCCTCCCTACATTATAACCTTATCTGATACTAAATGTTGGTTTTAAAGAGAAGCATCATTAATACTAAACACATAAATAAGCAAGGGACATCAGAAGTTTATGCTGAGAAACCCCCAAAAGGGGAAATACTATTAATTAATAATTCTTTTGTATCTTTGTATTGTACAATTGGTCCCTTTATATAATGATAGGTGACCATAAAAACTGTTTCATAATTAAATTATTAGTTCAAACCATATGCATAACCTTCTCCAATAATATCTCCCTAAATCTCTCAACCCAATCCATGATATCCTCATTCCTAATGTCTCTCCTTATCCTCATATTTCACTCATACGTAGACATTAAGCTTGGGTTACTTAATTACACTTGTGCACTCGTATACATTAGACATAATTCATATATCACAAGTATGAATTATTCCTTCACATGTTACAACCAAGCTTTGTATGACGCTTGGTCATCTTCCATGCATGTTCCCATTGTTTGAACTGAATTATATTTTTGTGGTAATAGGTATATGATTTCTACATCTAAAATAGAGGTTTCAAATATTGGATTGTTTATCCTTTCACATGTATCTATTCCTCCCAAACAATCAGTAGCAAGTATGCCATATTGTGGTCCTCTTTATAGATGGTCTGATTACTTGAATATTGTTAAATACAAACATAACATTTCCATGTATAGTGTGTGCATAAATGATTATGCTTCTGGAAACTTTAACAGGAAAAACATGTTATATATCGTTGTTTGTCCACGAACTCATGGGAACATTGCAGGGTTTGTAAATAGTTGTAAGTCCTCATTATTTAGTGCAATGTTTTCCTTTGAATAACACTCAAATGAAAAAGAGTTATTTATGAAAAGGAAGACATCCATATTTGTTGATGTGCATGCGATACATAGTTTGTCTCTTGCTGACGAGTTGTTAATAAACTATAACTTTTGTCAACAACCAATTGCTTGTCAAAAACACCTTGCATTGGATCTACCTTTAGACGTCCCCTTGGGGCATAAGAAAAGGATGATTGAGCAATTGTGTTTTTTGGATTTTCAATGGAACTCATGTAAATTTATTACTTAATTCAAAATTTGTTTTATAGAGTGGTTGGTTGCATGTTCCAATCCTTACATCAAAGATGGGGACTAAGACCTATAACATCTACATAGGGACTTTTAATTATTTATTGAATTTAATTAATATTTTTTATATTTCTAATATTAATATTAAATTAGTTTAATTTAATATTATTTTAAACTTAACAAATTAATTATTTTCTTCACTAACCAAACCTAATACTTACATTTCCTTATGAGGAGATTCATGAATAATTATTATAATGTTATTAATAAAATAAATAAATAAATAACATTTCATAAGAGTAATTATTCAAATTAATTTCTTCATTCAATAACCAAAACCAATATTTCCATACATGTTAATATAAAATCAATGAAATGCAATGTGTAGCATATTTTGTTAATAGAAAATTGAACTAATATTTACATACTTTTTAAATAGAAGATTCATAAAGTTTGTAATATAATTAAAAATTGCAAAACCATTTCATCGAAAGTGTATAGATCAAACTTTATTATTATATATTATTTATATTTAATAATTTAAATTTAATATATTGTAATAGTTGAATGATATAAATTAACAAAATATTTGGAAAATTTAAATTCAATAATTGTGATTTTAGTAAAGGATTATGTTGTAGCTTTGTCCTGTAATATTCGAATAATAAAAATTAGTAATTACATCATCATCGGTATTAGTGAATAATTATATCATAAGGTTATTATTACAATATATGAAAAAGATATAATTATTCAAATCATAATCATTTCACTCAACGTATTTATGTATTTTTCTTGGTAAACATGTTTAATCAACATATTGTATCTTGTTTGACAACAAACAATTCACCTTGGAGAAGAATTAAACATTATATGGCATTAGTGGTTATATGTTTTTCCAGTCACAATCCAAAGTAAATGATTTCATCAAAATAAAGTTAAAGATTACATATATGGAAACTCTAAATTCTAATGAGTGATACATATCAAATTTAATTTAAAAACATAGAAATAATTAGCATACTCCTAGTACATTTTATAAATCAACAACAACAATATAAACATGATTTGAAAAAACACAATATACATGTGTGTTATATTGTTTATAGTGCTTCAGTGTGGTTGTTACGTAAAAATGCACCCAAAAACAATTTAATTGACAAAGTATGTATGCAAAGCTCCACAATTAAAGTTTTGCAGAGGTTGTGCTTTGCGTAGGAAATCACTCTTCGGTACCTCTCATAATTTAGCACATGAACTTGATCCTCTTCCACTCCCTTAGAACTACGGCTCGCATCTCCTCCTTCACTATCTGCTCGACTTTATCCAAGATACCATTCATCATTCATATAACCATAATGTGAAATCATGTCAATTATTTTGTAAATCGCATACCTACACCTCCCCTTCTTTTCCTCGGGGAGGGCTTATCGAATAGCTCTTTGAAATTAGGGAGGAATTTCGTAGTGTTGAAGTACTTGTAACTGAGTCCCTTGTTAGTGGCATCAACAACATCAACTTCATTCCCTTCCAAGTCTATCATCTTGGCCCCTACTTTGGCATACTTAGGATTGTTAAGCTCTACTATCAAAGCTTCCCAATGCCCCTTTTGTCTGATTATCAAGAAAGGACCCCTAGTTGATCCAGAAAGGATCCAAAGAATACTCAGGATAACTCAAAATTCACAGAAGCAACTCAGGAAGCTCAGAATGGCCTCAGAAAACAGAGAAAGGGAAAAAATTCAAAGTCCTCAAAACTCATTGAAATTGGCATCATCGCGAAGAGCACGTCGAAAGATTTCCAACAGCGTAAACAACTCGTCAAACAGAGTTACAGATCAAAAGATATTCGTGGTAAAAGTTGTGTTCGACCTAGCCCAGTTAGCGGGGATGAGTCAGCATCCGTACTACTGACGTTAGCATCCATACAATGTACATGGAACACATAGAGGATGACACATGTCATGTTGATGTCAGCATGATTTCAGCATGGTGATGTGGCAGTAGCAGAGGCTGCCAAGTGTCACTCAATTTTGACATTTTCAGGTCAACATGTGGACAAATGAGAAAGTTCCACGTGGCAATCCGTACTGCAACGTGGAAGGTCATACGAGACGTGGTAGACATGTGGCATATGTACCATACGTGGCAGGAAGGCAATGTGGTAGGGTGATTGTACAAGTGAATGACGTGGAACAATGTTTGGCTGCCACATGGCCCAGTCATGAGCTGCCACGTGGTAGTGGGAAAATTCCCAATGAGGGCCCGTAACCGAAATTTCAAAATTAAAAAGGGTGGCCCACCAAATCTAGCGTAGATCCTGCCAAATCTAGTGGCTGACCTCTGTTGTAATCCAACTCCAAAAAATCTAAACGAGGACTCCAAACTTGGTGGTGGTTAACACTATATATATATATATATATATATATATATATATATATATATGTTGTTGTAACTACAAGCCAAAAGGGGGAGGCTCGCAGGCTCGACCCCAGGACCTCCCCAACCAAGCACCTTTACATAACATCTGCCAATTGTTGAGCCAAATGGCTCTGTTGGATATTCCGCTTGCCTTTAAACTTGAAAGCTCAGTTATCCAATGCATGGGGAGGGGGTTCTCAACAATATGTCTAGGTACATTTTACGAGGCAAGTACAGTGAATTAATTGCAGGTTGCAAGCATAGAAACCAAGACGAGATTTCTAATGGGCCTGGGAGTGCCAGAGTCAGATTGAGGCATGGAGAGAGTCATTTTTGGGTAATTCGACGCCACGAATTCAATGGTACTGTCTATTTTTTTATCTAAGCAAAGATTTTTCAGCTTAATTCCAAAATGAGGTGTACTTATGTATTTGGCCAAATTCTTTTGTTGAGTTAATAAAAAGGCCTACCCATTTGAGAGCGGGACTTGGAGACGTATTCCATCAGGCATGAACTCTGTTATCAAGTTTTTGTGTTCATATTTGATGTTTAGGTCTCTTTATTATTAACATTTTCCTTATTATGGTGCACTTCAATTTATGCTCAGTTAATACAATTCTTTAATAAGTCACATCAATGAAAATATCATGGATCATGTTGGTATCATAACAGTCATCTTTGACTTGAATTGTTGATTGTGAATGCTTACTAGGGCCAATCATAATCAGGGTGAAGGAATTCTTAATTCTTTCAATCCCAAATTTGTTTGTGCATCCCGAAGAAAGAAAATGGTCGAAGAGGACAAGCGTGATAAACAAGAGAAAAACTTCCATATCGTATTTTATCGCATGTCAGAAATGGTCGAGCGAATGTATGGAAAATATGAGAAGACGATGAAGAAGAAAAGGAAGAAAAAGGAAGCACAATCTAATGATAATGCTTCAGTGAATCAAAGGGATGGAGGAGACCCTCTTGAGCCTCCATCTTCACCGTCAAGTTATAGCTCTTCTTCCTCTAAGAATTCTCATCATTCTCATCACTCTAGCCATAAAATTTCTTCTAAGAAACCATTGTTAAAGCTTGATATAAAATTTTCTTTACCTATGTTTAATGGAGATGCTAATCCTAAAAATATATATAATTGGATCTGACAGGTTGAAGTGTATTGTTGTGTTCAACAGATTGATGAAGAGGAAGTTAAAGTGCAATTGGGTTCTCTTTGGTTGGAAGTCACCACTCTCATATCATGGGAGAGAAAACTTCAGGATAGAAGTAAGTGTGGTAAAATTCTTTCCTCATGGTCAGAATTTAAATTAGTAATAAGGAAGAACTTTTATCCATTGGGTTATTTACATAAAGCAATTATGGAATGGAAATTTTTAAGACAAAGTAAAGGTCAAACTGTACAAAGTTTCATGGAAGAATTTAGGAAGAAATATCTTTCATTAAACATTCATTTGGATTCTTATGAAACTTTAAAGAAGTATATTGGCTCACTTCATACTTATATTCGTCATACTCTACTATTGTTTAACCCCACCAGTCTTGACGAAGTTTGTGTGCAAGCCACTCACCTTGAGAATAGGGGAAAGCATGTTCAAGAATATATCACAAACAAACCTTCCAATCTCCCACATAAGCAGTTTAAGAAGTTTAAAAGGAAGGACAAAAAGACCTCCATTGTAAAGAGAGAAGAAGGAAATCCATCTTGCACTCATTGCAAGAAGAATGGTCACGATGATGAACATTGTTGGAAACTACAACCAGAGAAGAGATAGAAATTGTTTGGTGGAAAGGGGAAGACAAAGACCATTTCTACAGTGCAACAAGATCTTGGTTCCAATTCAGGAGATGAAGGAAATATCACAGTGGTTGGAGTACAAGGCAAAGATTCCCTTCATTCTAGTTCAAATTCCAATAATGAATCTCATGATGATGAAATAAAGCGGAATGAATTATTTCATATAAGAGTTGTACCTAAACACACTACGATAGATACATTATTTGATCTGGGTTCCCAAGTAAAATTGATATCTGAAGCACTTGTCAAAAAGATGGGTCTTGAAACTAAACCACATCCAAATCCTTATCCTCTTGGTTGCGTATGTGATAAAGAAAAACTTAATGTCACCAAGCAATGTAGGGTTAGATTTGTTATTGCTTCAAAGTTGATTAATGAAGTGGATTTGGATGGTGTATCACTTGATATATGTGGCATAGTGTTGGGGATTCCTTATCTTTATGATAGAAAAGCAGTCTTATTTCGTCATGAGAAATAATATCACCTTACTAAAGGGGGAGTGGAATATATTGTTCGAGCCCACAACATGAGGGTAAACACAACACTTGTTAGTGCAGGACAAATGAAGAGACTCATAAACACTAATAAGAAATATGTACTCATGTTTGTAAGGGAAAAAAATGTCGGAACATTCGATGTTTTTCAAGGATGTTATCCTTCTCATAAGAAATAATTAATTGATATTGTTTCGAAGTATGACGATATTTTCTAGGAACCAAATGGATTACCTCCTAAGAGGGAAATCCAACATGAAATACATCTTCAGCGGGATTATCCTCTTCCTAATGTGGGCATGTACAAAATGTCAATTGTAGAGATAACAAAGATCAAAAAGAAAGTACAAGGCTTATTGGATCAAGGGGTCATCGGGCCCATCTCATCTCCTTGTGGTTCTCCGATCGTGATGGTGCAAAAGAAGGATGGCACATGGTGAATGTGTGTTGATTATCAGGCCTTAAATAAAATCACAGTGAAAAATTGATACCCTCTTCCTCATATAGATGATTTACTTGATCAATTAAAGAATGTTGTTTGTTTCACTAAGTTGGATTTGTGCAATGGATACCATCATATCAGGGTTGCAGAATGGGATGCATGGAAAAATTCATTTAAAACCAAACAGGGATTGTTTGAGTGGTTAGTTATGCTGTTTCAGATTTGTAATGTTCCAGAAACCTTCATGTGTGTGATGAATGATGTATTCAGGCCATTTCTAGATGATTTTGTGATTGTATATTTAGATGACATTCTTATATTTAGTGGGACTTGGGATGAACATGTAAGGCATGTAAAGCAAGTATTAGATACTTTGCAAAGGGAAACGTTGTATGTAAAATTGTCCAAATGTGAATTTGGTAAGAATGCACTTGTATACTTAGGCCATATGGTAGGAGGAGGACAATTGAAAATTGATCCTTCCAATATTGACATAACTATAAATTGGCATGAGCCCAAAAGTGTAACCGAAATATGGAGCTTCTTAGGTACAATCAAATACTATAGGAGATTCATTTCAAACTTCTCCTTTATAGCATCTCCCTTGCATGCCTTAACCAGTGTGAAGAACACTTTTCAGTGGAGATGAAAGGAACAAAAATATTTTGACACTTTGAAGGAAAAGATCAATATCGCACCAATATTAGCATTGTCGAATATTCAACATGTTTTCGAGATCAAGACAGACGCCAGCAGTTACGCCATGGGTGTAGTATTGATGCAATATTGTAAGTGTTAGGACCCTATAATGTGCCTTTTTGTTCACACTTTTTGTTACCATTACATCCTTTTTCCACTCACATTTAAGCTTACATTATCACCTTACCCTATCTTTCCAAAGGTATATAATGTCTCTTCTCTTTGCTATATGTTTAATTTGTTTTACATGTAATTTTACATTACTCTCATACTTAACCATCGATCAGAAATATATAGTGTTGAAATAGTTTGAACTACAGATTATTGTTGCTTATTGAAGGCCCATTGTTGAAATAGTCAAAAGCACACAAACCCCATTGCTGAAACAGTCTGTGGTTTGCGATGTTGAAACAATAATTCACACAATAGTAAGAAGGAGTTGTTACACTGGCCACAACAGCCGCACCTTAAGTCAGCATTAACCATCATTGTTGCTTGAGACCATGTTGCTGAAACAGACAGAATGCAAATCCCGTTGCTGAAACAATCTCTGATTTGCGATGTTGAAACAGTATACAACAGTAGTAACAAGAAGATAAATAAAGAAGCTATTACACCAGCCGCAACAACTACACCTCACCTAGCACCATTCCAACTATTGTAATAGCATTCTGTTACGAGAGATCAGGATATCCTATTCCAATATAAAATATTAGATATGAATAAAAATAGGAATTGTATGTGCACATGTAATTTGATGATCAATTGTATTGAGGGGATTCTCCTCTTTAAATAAGGGGAAATCATCATTAGAGGGGATCATTTTTGTCTAGAAAGGAATTACAGAGAAGGATGTGTTCACTTTAGACATTGTAACATGATACAGTTGATAGATGAATAAAAGATTATTCTGAGCATTCCTTCCTAGTTCCTTTCATTTCTAGGGAATCTTGTGAGAAGGGAGGGCCCACCTTCTTCACAAGATTCACCCATTAGATCTATAGTGTGTTAATATTATTTTTTTTCACGCCTTGATCAAATTCTATTTTGCTGAAACTCTACTTTACTGAACTCTGTTTTGCTGAAACTCTGCTTTACTGGTTATTACATTGTTTTCATATAATTCATGCTTGGGTAACTGTTAATCATTCTGATTGGTAATTCTGTTTGATGAATTTATGAAAGTGTGATAATCAGAGACAAGTGCTGAAGATTCCTTCTTGGGGAATAGGGTCATGTTCTATGTTATGAGATAATTAGCCTTCAGTATGTGTCAATCATTTTGATTAGTAATGAGTTCATGAAAGTGTGATAGTCGGAAACAGGTGTTGAAGATTCCTGCTTGGGGAATAGGGTCTTGTTCTTTGTTACAGAATAGTTGGTCTTTTCTTTTGTAGTATCTTGAAAGATTTCTTTCCTAGGTTGTTGTTTATTAATGTAATCCAGGATTCTTCGGATAATTATTTCCCTAAACTTTGGACTCTGCAATAGGTAGGTTGTTTTTCTGTAATTCAAAGTAGAACTTCAGTTTGTTCAAGGCAAGGTGTGATTAATGTACTTTTACTACAACTCTAGATTGATTTTGAGATTGAGCATATACAGTGTGTGATTGCCTTTGAAATAAACAGACTTCCCTGGGTTGACAATTTATGTAACACTTGATTGTTTAGTTAATAAGCAATTACAGTGACCAACATTTTGGTGTCGTTACCGGGGAAGGCAATTATAGATTTAAAAAGCACTTATGTTCTTTCATATATAAATATTACATGAGAGGACATGGAGACCCCAAAGAAACTAACCCTACAGGTGGCAGGGGTAGAGGAAGGGGAGGAATAAAGACTTTTATTGATGAGATTATATCAAAATCTGAATCTGTTGCTCCTCAGCGACCAAACTCTCGGAAACCAAAATCCCAACCTTCCTTTCAAGCAAACTTTGAAACAAGGAAAGAGATTTGGAGTCCTGAGACATTTGATAAACCAGCAGGAAACATTGAGGATCGAGCAAGCGCAACAGGGGAACAAACAAAAGAAACCATGGATGAGTATAATGAAGAACTGCATCATGAAGAACAGGCAGGTTCTGAAGGAGAGGTAAATGATGAAAACTCTTTTTCCACCTTAGGATTTCCTATTGGTGATCTTCCTAGAGGGGTAGCTCCCATGAAGAATATTCCACTCTCAGCTTTACCTAACTTTCATGGTTTATCTTCAGAGGATCATGATGAATTCTTTTTCAAGTTTGACATATTATGCATAAGTTATGATTACATTTCCAATGCTAAAAAATTAAAGCTATTTCCAGCAACATTGAAAGGAAACGCACTAAGATGGTTCATGAGTCTTGGAGGTCATGTAATCACAACATGGGATCAAATGAAACAGAAATTCCTGCATAAATACCAAGACTATTGCCGAACAAGAGAAAAAAGAGAGGAACTATTCAAGATGATACAAAAAGAGAATGAAAATCTGGAAGACTTTGTAGAAAGGCTACAGTATAATCTACAAAGATCCAGTCACCCCGATGTAAGTAAGGATATCCTTAAAACAATATTACCAAAAGGAGTAAGGGATGACTGTCTAGATATGTTGAATATGCTTAGAAAAGGGGACATATCTAAAGAATCATATGATGAAATTGTTAACCTATGTAAAAGATGTTCAAGAGGAGCTTCAAGGAATAGATCAAATAGCAAGGATACCACATTTTCAAGAGTTCAAAAATTAGCCAGTGGAGGAGCAACAAGAGCCGAAATAGGTAATTTACTTGAGGGTTTTAAAACTGAAATGTTAAGCTCTTTTGCCTCACAAATTGATACCTTGCAGATTCAAAAGAAACAAACCGAAGCAGAAGCAGCTCTGTCCATATTTTGTTCCAAATGCAGAGACAAGCACCCATGAAGGGAATGCCCATTGGACAAAAAGCCAATCTGCACCATTTGTGATAAGGATCATGAAACTCAACAATGCCCTTCTTTACTAGGAATCAAGGCAACATTACAACCAACTGATGAAGAAGCTGAAGCTGTCTATCTGTTGACATAGAGAAGGCAATGGCAGCCGCAGGGACAAGGTATGAATCCTAATATGCCATTTACATCTTCTAATCGTTGGAATAACTATCCTTCTTTTAATCAAGCAAATTACTCTCCCTATAATCAAATGCAATACCTCAATCAA
>JZKD02S0350992.1:254238-272667 GCA_000966675.3 Picea glauca
CTAATGTCATTCCTTTTTACCCATCCTTTCGTTTGTTTCACCACCATTTGCATGCCTTCACCCTCAAAAATTACTCTGCTCAGAAGCGGTTACTTGACTCTTTGATGGTGCATTTTACTGATCTGTTAGCGAAGGGAGGCCCTGTTATATAATACGAACCCGCCACGAAAACCCTGTTAGAATTATATCCAGAAGTCTATCAATTTTTTTTGCAGGCAGGCTGGCTGGGTTATTTTCAGAGGCTCCAGGGATTTGATCAACAACAAGTTCTTCAATTTTCTCAAAATATTCAGGAAGATTATTCCATTGTTCAAGGGGTTCAGATTCCAGTCACAGAGGATGATATAGCACAGGTTTCGGGTCTCCCTGTCACTGGCATTTGCTGGTTCAACTGCAAACACATTATCCTTAATGCCCAACAGGATTTTCTCTTGCCAGGGGAACAAATTGAGCCTAAAGGCCGGGGTGTTCGACTTAGCTCATTGCCGCCTCCTTGGCCAAAAGTTGCAGAGTTTGTCAATCACTACCTCACCTGTGAAGGCCGATACCAGGTAGTCTACCAGTACGATTTTGTCTTGTTGTCTCATTTACAACATGCTAGATTGGTGAATATTCCCTACTATATACTTGGATGTCTTAGAAATATATCGCATTACTGTAAAAAGGCTAAAAATCCCGCACTTTCCCTCACCCATCACCATCTCGCTCAACTACTCATCCAAAAGGGTTTGTCCCAACAAAACCCTCTCCTAAACAACCCACCCATAGACCCTCAAGAAGCTGTTGAACATCCTGAAAATCTTCAGGAACAGCAACCACAAAACCTTCGAGATCCTCCGGAAGTACCTAACAGTCCTCCTACAGATCTAATTAATCCAATTAACCTTCCTACCATACCAAGCCTGCCCCACATCTTACCAGAATCATCCACTCCCACCGTTCATATCCTTAGCGATGATTTTGAACTAGACAACTCTCCCTGCCCCATCACTGAGGAGAAACCCTCATGCAAACGAAAGAAGCAAATTCCTCATTTTCCCTCCTTTTTACAAAGAAAACGAATAAGGACCTCACCAAGAGTAGCCACTACTGCCACTGCCCTAAACCCCAAACCCATCTGGCTAAAAGCCCGTACACCTCCACCCTCCCAAATTCCATAATTTTTACCTATTCCACCCATAGGCACTAAAACACAAGAACCAGAGGCCTGGTGTACTATGACATCATCCTTTTTAAATCAAGTAGCTGAAACACAAGAACCAAATTCTCATCCAATAGATAAAACACAAGAACCAGCTACTCATCCAGTGGCCGAAACACAAGAACCAGCTACTCATTTAGTAGCTAAAACACAAGAACCAACTACTCATTCAATAGCTGAAACACAAGAACTAGCTATAGTTGTTACACAAGAACCAGCTACAGCTGAAACACAAGAACCAACTACTGATATTGTTACCAAAATACAGGAATTAGATGCCCAGGGTGCCACAACACTACTTTCTCTACATCAAGAAGTTGAAATACAAGAATCAACTAATCCTGTAGCTACTCCAAAAGAACCAGCTAGTGCGGCTATGACTGTTACACAAGAACCAGTCACCCCTCTTAATATACCCATGAAATATCAACAACCAGAACCAACAATGGCCTCTGTCTTACAAGAAAATGAATTCCTAAGGTCTGAACTGGAAGCCTACAAGAAAGAGCTAGTAATGGTAAAGGAAGCCTACGATAAGGAACTTAAATTGTATACCCTAGCTCGCATAGCGACCATGACAGAGGAAAATACAAAAGAGAATCAGTGTAGAGAGTATATGTGCAGTCAATGTGGGGACATTTATTATTAAGCAGGCTACAAAGTAACTCAAATTCCAATGCTTGGAGCTTCCCCTGCATCTACGACTTTTGCAGTCAAAGAAGAAAACCCTGTTGTTACACAAGAACCAGTAGGACCTTCCAAAATTCAAAATGAACCCTGGCCTACAAAAACTGCCACATCTGAAGCCCCTATTTTTATTAATAAAGTTGTACAAACACTGCCTATTGATGAATCTTCCCCTCCTAGCGAGATCAATACCCATACTCTTGTGGAACAAGCCACTCAGACCCTACCTCAGCCTATCACTTGCGATGCTGAAACACAAACTCAACCATGGGATGAGCAGACAATAATGGACAAATGGAAAAAAGAGTTTGTTGTTACACAGGACTGCACCAATAGCATAATCTGAAGCATCTATCTCAATCTCAAATGGATTTTGCAGGTCTGGTAGAATAAGGATTGGTGTTGAGCAGAGGTGGGATTTCAAATCCTTGAATGATTTATGTTGGGGCATAGAAAAAAAAAACTTGCCCTTCACTCCACCCTTGGTCACCTGACTTAGTGCCCAAGCAATATGAGAGAACCACAACACAAACTAGCAGTAGAAGTTGGTGAGGCCCAAGAAGCTACAAAGCTCAGTCATTGTCTTCAGGGTCGGGTAATCCTAGATGACTTGGATCTTAGTTGGATCCATATGTACACCCAACTCATCCATGATGTATCCCAAATATTGGATTATCTTCATGTCGAAGGAACATTTCTCCAAATCGGCATATAACTTGTGTTATCATGAGGTGTCCAAGACTTGTTGAATATGATCCAAATGATACTCCCATGTTTTGTTGAAGATGAGGATGTCATCCAAATATACAACCATAAAGGAGTTTTTGAATGGTCATAATATATCATCCATCATCCACATGAATGTGATTGGGGCATTATTCAAGACGAAATGCAAGACCAAGCAGTCAAAGAGACCTTATTTAGACTTGAAGGTCATCTTCCACACATTAGTTTGCTAAATCGTCCACTGATGGTAGACCGATTTCAAATCAATCTTATTGAAAAACTTGGATCCCCTTAGCTGATTGAGAAGATCATTAATCCAAGGAATTAGGTACCGGTTCTTGATTGTGATCTTATTCAGGGCTATGTAATCATTACAAAGTTTCCATGTCCCATCCTTCTTTTGTTCAAGAAAAATTAGGCTCCTACAAGGTGAGCAGCTTGGTCTGATGCGGCCCTTCATAATTAGCTCTTGGATCTGGCGCTTGATTTCTTCATTCTCCATAATATAAAACCTATACAAGGGGTCGTTAGGAAAAGGAGAACCGGGTGTCATATCAATTGAGTGCTTTACCTGACAGTTCACGGGCACCCTAGTAGGCGAGTTGAATATGTCTTTGTATTCCTCTACTATCTTGTCCATATGTCGCTATTGTGTAGAGAGACCCCATGAAGATGTTTCAATGGTTGCAGTGACCTTTCATTCACCTTCTCATCGAACCATAAAAAGGAAAAAACTCTTAGTATGAGAAACCACCTTTCTGCACTGCTTCATGGAGATCAAAGAGACTACAGCCTTTGGTACTGCCTCTGGTACCCTATAGAGTTGATATCCCAAAGTAATAATGACACTATGGGGCCTAGATTCATAAAAAACATGACGCTTCCACATATATGGTTATCCTAAAAAAACATCACAAACTTCAAGGGGGGAAACATCACACAATACCTCATCCTTGAAGGGTTTTATGTTGTAGTGCAAGCAACATTATTGGCTAATGTGGATGTCCCACCCCTAGCTGTGCCAAACGATGGTGTATGGCTAAGGATGTAGCGTTGTTGTCAGGTTCAACCTCTTGACAACCTATGCTAAGATCAAGTTCTTCTGGATATCATTGTCAACAATGAAATGGAGTGAGGTCTCCTTCACCCACATCTATGAGTGAAAGAGGCACTCCCCTTCTTCATGATCCCATGGTTCCTCTGGATGGACTTTTGTGGTAGAAATGGTAACACTGGGTTTTGTGACAATCATCCACTTTCCCTTTTTTAGTTCTGAATCAGATTCTAAGTCATCATCTAACCCTGGATATTTATTCTCAGCTAGAAACGATTGTTTGGAGCAACATTCATTAGTATTGTTCCAAGGGATTTTTTGTAACTCACACCACTTTCCAGTGTCCTTCTTTGACTTCCCATTACCCTTGTTTGTTGGTGTCTTGGGATAGTTATCCTGGGGTTGGCCATCCTTTCTCTATCCCTTGGCCTAGGAGTTAGGGCCATTGCTACCATACTTTAGTTGTTGTGGATTTGTAGGCTTGAATTCTCGCTTGTTCTACTACTTAAATTTTTGCTTGATTTTGACAGCATAAATTTTACGACCATATTTCGCTTAGAGTATTTGATACGCAGCTTGATGCACAAGGCATGGAAGGTATTTTTGAAATACGACACCGTTTGGCCCCTCTCTTGGTGTAGTGTGGTCCATCTTGTGTATTGGTCATCATAATTTCCAATAGGGTAATATTGTTCCTTGAGGGAATCAACAAAATCCTCCCAAGTGGGTCTTGCACAAAAAATTGTAGACTCTTCCTCGGTATGTTTATCACAGTAAGTCTCCCACCAATATATGACATGGGGAAGGGACTTAAGGAGCGCGAAGGTGATTTTTCATTGTGGAAAAATTCCAGACAGAGAAATAACCCTCTAGTAGACTTAACAATTTTTCCAAAGCATTGGTATCTATATGGCCTTAAAATAAAGGAATATAAAAGTTAACTTGCACCTTGAAGGGTATCGCACCTCTGAAGTGACTACTAGTTGAAGGTGTTTCCTTTGTTGTCAGCAGTCGTCAAATGATTTGGGAAAAATTATCCATCATCTCATTCCTCTGTCACACTAGGACTTCCTTGAGAAACAGTTTGAAAGGATCTCATGCCCCGTCGTCCCTCTTTTATTCCACCATGGGAGGTTGCTTATGCATGCAAGATAAAATTTCCTCAAGAGAAACAAGATCGAGACCCAACTCTCTATACCTTGACCTCGTAGGGGACATGCACTAAGAATAACAAGGAGCAAATTGCTCTGACACCATTGATATGAATTATTTTTAGAAGGGTATGAAGGTAGAAATATAAGGGAGATATAACAAGTAAATACAAAGAGATATGGCACAAAACAAAGTAATATAGTGAAAGTCAGATTCTATTAATGATTTTCTGAAAATGCAAAAGACTGTAAAATGAAAAAGCACACAAGCCAGCTAGAATGGTGGTAGTTTATCTCTGAGAAGAGATGCATCGGCTATGCTCATCCGCAAGAATCTAATTACAATGAGGCACCAAAGGCCTTTTTTGTAGATTTTAACCTTGTACAATATTTACTGCAAACAGATTTTCGGTAAAAGAACAAAAAATATACAATGGCAAATACAAACATTACACAGATATTTTTCCCCTAGAAACCCAAACCAGGAAAACCAACATATTCTATATTCATTCATAGTGATACATTGTTTACAATACAATATACATATAGGAGCCAGCGGCAACCAAGACCCTAACCCAATGACCTGGATTAGTTAACAACCCCAATTCCTTAACTGGAAATAGAAAACCATTGGCAAAAATCGTGTGTCAAAAAACTTCCCAACAATGGACATGAAAATCGAGGCAACATGAAAAATGAGGCAAAAATGTGACACTACTACTCGTGCAAAGAATATAGCACATACCCAACATTCTCCCACTTATTGTTTTCTTTGCATACAAGGGGTTACAGGGTTACATAGTCAATGTAGATTTTAACCTTGTACAATATTTACTGCAAACAGATTTTCAGTAAAAGAACAGAAAAGATACAATAGAAAATACAAACATTACAAAGAGATTTTTCTCCTGGAAACCTAAACTAGGAAAACCAACATATTCTATATTCATTTATAGTGATACATTGTTTACAATACAATATACATATATGAATCAGTGGCATCCAAAATCCTAACCCAATGACCTGGATTAGTCAACAACCTTAATTCCTTAACTGGAAATAGAAAACCCCCCTGTGTGCCTGGTGCAACGCAGAAACTTCTACTCGTGCAAAGAATATAACACATACTCAAAATTCTCCCACTTGTTGTTTTCTTTGCATACAGGGGGTTACAAGGTTACATAATCAACAATCCAAGGAAGCAATGCCCATGGATCCTCTACACCAAGAGAAATTTTCAATGCTCACATATTTTGGTATTGAATCTGCAACATTCTTCAAAGTGTCCACCTTCATCAACAACACTTTCTTTTCTTCAACGATGTCTCTCACAAAGTGATATTGAATATAAATATTCTTTGTCTTTGAATGATAAGTCGGGTTCTTCACCAGAAAAATTGCACTCTTACTATCACAATCTATCTTTACATCTTGTTGTACCAACCCAATACCTGAACACAATCTTTGTAACCATAATGCTTCCTTACTTGCATGAGTGGTTTCCATGTATTCAGCTTCTGTAGTTGAAAGTTCCACTGCAACTTATCTTTTGCTCATCCAACTTATTGCTCCTCCAAACAGGTTAAACACATACCCACTTGTAGATCTCCTATTATCTAGATCTCCAGCCCAGTCTACATCTGCAAATCCATATATATCCACCACTTTGTCCAATATCGGTCTTCCTTGGTAGCATAATCCATAGCTAGAGGTGCCACGCAAATACCTGAAAACCCTTTTTACTGTTGTCCAATGATCCTTCCCTGGTTTTGACATATACCTACTCAAAACTCCCACTGCATGTGCAATGTCTAGTCTAGTACAGATCATTACAAACATAAAACTACCAACTGCACTCGCATATGAAACACGAGACATGTCCTCCTCCTATTCATGTGTCTTGGGACACTGATCCACAAATAACTTTACACCAACAAGAATAGGGACCTTGATCGGTTTACATTCTTGCATATTAAACCTTTTAAATATTGGCTTGACATTGTTGAGGATGATTTTTTTCAATGGGACTTAGATGGCAAAGCATTTCCAGGATCCCTCTCCAGTCACACTACTTGCGCAAAGTTTCACTTTTTCTCGTGAAATATTGGTGCATTTTTCTTTCTTGTGCAAAGTCCCGCATGCTCCCACTGAGTTGTTGCTACACATTTAAGGAAGATGTCGTTAAAGAATATTTTAATTTATGATGAGATGGTCGGTGATCAATTTCAAAGTCGTACATAATACAGGCTCTCAAATGGATACTAGTTTGTTGCAAGCATTCGACGAGGATGATGTGGCATTTTGTGAAGTTGTCTAGGTTAATGAACTATGGCATGACGTTTCCATTTCTCATCATTTACATCTCATTCATAACCCTATGAATCACCTTATTATCATGATTTTTCTTTAATTAAAAGAAATTGAGTTAAATATCTAAAATTCATAAACATACCATACTACTTCCATGCTTTAACCACTTTCCAAAAATATGTCCCATTCACTTTTCCAAATATTCATTATTCCATGCCTTGGATTTCATATATTATTACTCACTCTTCATAAAGTTACACCATGCCAAAATTTTAGTCTTTGACTTTTCTTATTGGTTAAATTAATTATGTCATGAGACTTTCATAAGAAAAATGTTTCTCAGATGCTAGAAGTAAAATTTCCAGCAGTAGTTATTCTTGCGCAGTCCCTGCTGAATAGATTTCCAGAGGTTACGGGATTTGCACGCAATGTGCCAGTTGAGCAAGACATTTTTTCTCAATTGGCATGCTTCTTGGAAACTATCTCTATTATTTTCATAGAGCTACAAAATGGAAGAGAAAGTTCACCTTTAATAAGTGGGATTTTGGAGGCTTTATCAAGAGATGTCAAAATTGCCAACCAACTAGTACAAATATGTACAAACAAGAGTCGGTTACAATTGGCTATTCAAAGGAGTAATATAGTGAAACAGCTGGAAAATGTGGTGCGTGATTTGGGAAGAATCTTGAGCCTTGTTCCTTTGTCTAGTGTTCATAATGATGAAAATGTAAAATCTCTTATTGATTCTGCTTCTCAGTAGATGCAAAAAGATTATTTCCATACCATAGAAGTGTGAAGAGTGGCTTGCCATTCACTAGAAGGAAACATTTTGAATAAGTGGGACTCATGCTATGACCATGGTATCCAATCAGATGATATTTGTCATTATGAACAGAGACATATTGAGCCTCTCTATGAATCCTTTGTATTCCCTTTAACTAAACAAATTATGCAAGATCCAGTTACATTAGAAAATTGTCAAACATATGAGAGAAGTTATATTGAGAGGTGGTTCAAGGAATGTCAAGACAATGGAAGGAAACATGTTTGTCCAATGAATGGGAAAGAATTGAGGAAATGGATACACAGATGACACCGAGACTTTCAAGGATGCTTGGGATGCACCACTTTCGTCAAATGTAGTGAGTGTTGGCACTTCAATGATTGAATTACTAGACGCCTAGTTTTGTGTGTTACTGTCATTTTTAAACCTTTGAGGTGTGAATTGTTGCCCCAGTTTTCATTTCCATAGGTGAAGCTCCGACAACAAGTTCAAACTTAAATCTCTTGGGTATCCACCAAGAACACCATCTTCAAGAGACCTTCGGATCAACACTGGTGGTTGAGGGTAGAGTCGTAGTCCCTCGTTAATAACACAAATTGTGTACTTGATATTCTTCATGTCTTGAATACTAGGAAGGTGATCTCCAAGTATTGAATCAACTTCTCTTTGAAGTTTCAACTAAACCTCAGGGTTATGGGAAAGAAGATAGAAATTCCATGTTAACATTGTTGCAGAAGTCTCATGTCCAACGATCAGCATTTCCATAAGGTCATCTTGAAGCTACTTTCTTGATGCATCATCTCCAGATGCCAAGAGAAAATGAAGGATGTTGGGATCGTGTTCATTAAACCCTTCAATCTGAGCATAAATTGTGATCCGACTATGGAATCTACATTGGAAGCTTAGGCAAGAGGAACTCTGAGGCTCGTGTTGTGGGCATCTTGGTGGATAGTTCCAAATCAAGACTTGGCAGGGTGGCTCTAGATTTTCTCAAGCGATTAAATGAATATTCCCTGAACAAATACCATTGACGAAATTATAATATCTAGCTAAATATTACATGCAGGTTGATAATCCAGGATACATGTTTATAATCCTAGGTGTACATTCAATTGTACAAAATTCATTCTGAGTTGGTGGCTATTAAAAGAAAAATAAGAACATCAAGACATATAATTACAAGAAGCAGTTCATGATTTGTAATGAGTGTTCATTATTTAGTAAAAGAGAGGTAATTCAAGAAGTTCTCTATAGTAACGAATTATTACATGGTATTGCAAATAATAATGCACAACCTCAACCCTATGAGACTCAAACACTTCAGAGATAGACCTGTGTCAAAGTAATGGGGACGGTTCCTGACAATTGAACTTCGGTTTGTGGAACTGGTAGCTGAAGAAACAATCCACCCAATGCGATAAAAGAAAACAGAGTGCAGCAATTTGGGAGGAGATTGTTTTGAAGGCAGAGATTTTTGAAGGAGAAAAGTTAGAAAAAATTATGAGAGAGAACTTTGGCAGAAATTTCAGAGTAGTATGCTAGGAGTGTTGTGAGGACTGTTGCATTTCATTATTTCCTTACATATTCAGTAGAGATTGATGAAATCATCGGCAGTAGGGCGTCTTGCAAAGCAATGAAGAGGATAAGTGAGGATGATTTTGTTAGCCTTCACAAGGTAAAGATTTACTTGTTAATTATGTTGTATTAACACTCGATTGTTCGACGCTAATTGGTTTCTATATGCAGGTGTCTTCCTTGTGATTCACCACCATTTCTCTATTCCACTTATGGCTCAGATTTATTTCTCCTTTTCATGCTTGGTATTTCTATTGTACGTTGCATCTAGGAGGGCTAAAGATCATATACCTAGCCCTAGTCTACCCAGAGACTTGCAGATTTTGAAAATTTATGATTTTGTATGGGAAACTTTTTTAATGAAAATCAATTCTTTCTCACTCTAAATATCTCTTTGTTTTTTTATTTGAATTCTTTAGTTTTCCTCATCTTTATTAATTTAACACTTTGAATTCAGAAATAAACAAAAAATTAGATGGAAAATAAAACATGTTTATAATCATGCTTATAAAGTTTTATTTATTAATTGGCTAGTGTGCATAAACTTGTGTGTATTTTACTATTTTGATTTTATTATTTTTTAATTTCATACTAACTTCTAAATAAAATAATAATAATAAATGTGATATCATAGTCTTCAAACTAATGGTTATTCAACAAACTTTTATTTTAATTAAAATTACTTTAGAACTAACATATTGTATTAATTTCCCCTAGCTTTTGGTTAACTTTGTTTTAGTTACTTTTGCTAAAATAAAACAAAACAATTGCTTTCTTTTTTTTTACATGTTCATTATTTAATTTTATTACTCCAATTGTATAAAATCTCACATAGAAGTAATTGAATTGTAAATAGCATAAAATCATAAAATCACATAAAAATTTAATATTGTTAAAAAGCTAAATTACAAGGCAAAGGAATTCATGCTTGGACTATAGGTTAGGAAAAAAATGACCTAGATTTCAATGTGCATTCTTGTCTAGGGCTTTAAGCCTAAGGTAACATTCTCGTCTCTTCTCGCCTAGCCCCTCGAGAGGTTGAAAATGTTTATATCGGAGACTCTCTAGTCTCTCAGCGTCAACAAATGTATTTTCTCTGATTTAACCAAAGTTTCCTCTTTTTCCTATCTCTTTTAATTTCCATGCCCAAAATGAAATTTGAAGCACCGAGATCCTTCATGTCAAATTTAGAGGACAACTGAGTTTTCACATCTTGGATAATTTCCTTGTTGTTTCCTATCAGCAACATGTCATCCACATATAAGAACAAATACATCAAATGATCACCAATTAATTTAAAATACACACAATGATCCTCTTTGATTCTTGTGAAGCCAAGTCCTAGCATATAAGTATCAAATTTTTTATACCACATCCTTGGTGATTATTTTAAACCATATATGGACTTTTTCATCTTGCATACCAGCTCCTTATTTCCCTTCACATCATAACCTTCTAGTTTCTTCATATAGATTTATTCTTCCAAATCCCCATGTAGGAATGTTGTCTTCACATCCATCTGTTCTACTTCAAAATCAAATGTAGAAGCAACATATAACAGAAATATTATAGAGGTTAACTTGGCAACAAGAGAAAAAATCTCACCAAAATCAATTCCCTCAACCTAGGAATAACCCTTTGCTACTAACCGAGCTTTGTATTTCTCCACATTTCCTTTTGCATTCAGCTTCTTTTTAAATACCCATTTGTTGCCAATGGGATTTCTTCCAGTCGACAACTCACTAGATCCCAAGCCTCATTCTTATCCATGGTTTCCATTTCTTCATCCATGGCCTTTTTCCAGATATTTCCATTCTCTGAATCCACTGCCTCCTTGGCAGTTCTAGGATCATCATCAATAATACACAAAGAAAAATTTGAATGGAAATTAGATGGAGTATACCTTTCCGGTATCCTTCTTTATCAAACCAATCTCCTCAATACTAGAGTATGAGGATCTTCTTCTTCTGATTCCTATTCTTATGTAGAGTCTAATTCGTCATCCTTTAAATCAAACTCTATTTTCTCTAGTTCTTCCTTACTTGGTAGGACTTCCTGTTTAACAACATCCTTCATTTCTCTAAATACCACATCTTGGCTATACACTACCTTCTTAGTTTCTGTGTTCCAAAGATTATAACCTTTGAGACCATCTTTATATCCAATAAATATACACTTTTCAGCCTTCTTATCTAGCCTACTCATGTTTCCTTTGGAACATGAACATATGCATCACAGCCGAATACCTTGATATGTGTGAGAGAAGGTTTCTTACCAGCCCATACCTCTTGTGGAGTCCTTCCATCCAATGCTAATGAGGGTGATCTGTTGACTAGGTAACGTGCAATACCCACTACCTCTATCTAGAATTATTTCCCCAACACGACACCATTGAGCATGCACGTTGTTTTTTCCATCAGTGTCTTGTTCATCCTTTCTGCAACTCCATTCTATTGAGGTGTATATGTAGTAGTATTTTTCCTTTCTATACCGCACTTCTTACAGAATTCTTCAAATTCATTCCCACATAACTCTCAGCCATTATCTATCTTAGGCACCTTAATTCTTCACTCTGTTTGATTCTCAACAAGAGTCTTGAACTCTTTAAACCTATAAAAGACTTTAGATTTCTTCCTGAGGAAATATATCCAAGTATTCCTTGAGAAGTCATCTATACATGAGACATAGTACACATATTTTCCCAGTGATGGGACCGACACTGGTCCAAAAACATCACTGTGAACTAGCTGTAAAATTCCTTTCGCCCTCGTTGCACCAAAGGGGAATATTACCTTATTTTGATTCCCATATACACAATGTTCACAGAAATCAAAATCCAGAGAGAAGTTAGACATACCTTTACCACGTAGTAGTCGAATACACTTCTCTCTAATATGCCCCAGTCTTTGATGCCACAGCATAACCTTTTCTCCAGAGACTATAGAATTTATTTCTTCTTCAAATCCAATATCAGGAACAATGGAACTATTACAACCATCACTAATAGTTCTTCTTTGCATCTTATACAGAGTTCCAAACCGAACTCCCTTCAACAACACCATTGCTCCTCAAACCATCCTCCAAGTTTCCTTTTCAAATATTGTTTTTACCCCTGCATCGTCCATTTTTCTTAAAGAAATCAAATTTTTGGCCAAACCTTGGATGTGCAGAACACCAATCAATGTTATAATACTTCCATCTATGAGCCTCAACTTGAATTTTCCTCATCCTATGATTATGGATGTTGAATCATCACCTAGGAAAACATTACCTCCATCATACCTTTCATATTCACAAAACCACTCCCTGTGGGGAGTCATATGAAAGGATGCACCTTATTCAACCAACCATGCCTCATGATCTGCATGTGTGATTGAAGAATACAAATACACATCCCCTCCTTCTTCCTTGGAGGTATTTTCTTTTGTAGAAGGAGATTCTTCAGATCCCTTCTTTTTCTCAACTTTGGATCTACACTGCTTCTTGTAGTGCCCTTATTTTCCTTCCATATTATTTCGTCTCATCTCCTCTGACAAAAAGGATGAGACCACTTCATCAAACTTCAAGGAAATTGTATTACTACCTATGGACACAACCAAAATATCCCACGAGTCTGATAAAGAACACAGTAAACTGATACATTTATCTTCATCTGAAATTTTAATCTCAACAGATACTAACTAACTTACCATAGTATTGAACATGTTAAAATGGTCAGTCACCGAGTCTCCATCTCGCATCCTTAGGTTATACATATTCTTTCTCAGGAATAGTTTATTTACTAGGGACTTAGACTGATACAACTTTCCCAACTTATCCCATAAATCCTTGGTTGTAGCTTCCTCTGACACATTCAGTAATACTGAATCTAAGAGAAACAATCGGATTGTGCTCTTTTCCTTCCGATACAAATATTTCTAGTCATCTGTTGAAGTTATTGTAGGTGCACTGCCTAGATCTACCATGATCCATTGATCTCTGTCCACCAAAAGATATTCCATCTTGAGCTTCCACGGCTCAAAAAGTTTCCCATTAAACTTCTTGATCTCCATTTTTTAATTGCTCGCAATTTCTTTTCACCTAAAAAATAAATACCACAGATCTCCCACAATAACAAGGCTTATCATATTCCCGAGCCAAATCCTTGACCACAAAGGTGTCCCCCTGAAGCCAACAAATACTTGATACCAAATGTAGATTTTAACCTTGTACGATATTTACTGAGAACAGATTTTCAGTAAAAGAATAGAAAAGATACAATGGAAAATAAAAACATTACACATAGATTTTTCCCTTGGAAACCCAAACCAAGAAAACAACATATTCTATATTCATTCATAGTGATACATTGTTTACAATACAATATGCATATAGGATCCAGTGGCATCCAAAACCCTAACCCAATAACCTTTATTAGTCAACAACCATGTGACAAAAACCATCTGCCAAAAAACCAGCCAACAATGGACATGAAGATCGAGGCAACATGAAAAACTAGGCAAAAATGCGAAACATTTCCCAAGGTAAAATAATATTATCAGGGGCGCTACCCCCGAATGCCCATGCGGGGGGATTTCTCCCCCTGTATCCCCCAAGGGGGGGCCTAGCAGCACCCCCTCAAACCCCCTGGCGCACCCGACGCAACATAGCCACTTCTTCTCGTGAAAATAATATAACACATACCCAACATTCTCCAACTTGTTGTTTTCTTTGCATACAGGGGGTTACAGGGTTACATAGTCAATAATCCAAGGAAGCTGATGCAGGAGCATCTCTCCACACAGCCAACCAGCCAGCCAGCCACGTCAGCGCGCACGCATTCAGAGATGAAAGGGAGGCGCAACCTCATTTAATATTGTAATGAATGTAATTAAATGTCTTAGGCTAGTGAGCCATGGAAGCCGCTCCTTTGTGCAGGCATTAGATAGGATCGACCTTTATTGTAGATCGACTGAGATCTAGATCCAAATGCTGGACTAGACAGCCCATTCATTGTAATTGAATAGGGTAGGTGAACCTGGAGGGAAGCGCTAAGAGCCCCTTAGGTAAAAGATATTTCCAGATCTCATTTTGAGTTAGTAATGGTAGAGAAGAGAAGAGCCGAAGAGAGCTCAAGAACACCATTGTAAAGATACATACATTGTTGCCATTTTTTAATATATAACAGAGCAGTTTTTCCTGCATTGGATCTATGTTGAATGGATGTCTGTGTGTGTGTTCCATATATATGTTGTGAATGTATGTTTGTTAAGCATTTGTAGGGAGTTTGTGTGATTTCAGGCTTGAGAGGTCTTTGAGGCTTCACACCAGGAGGGTGTGACAGAACGTTGAGGGTTCTGAGAGCTGTGCACTGAGGATGCACTTCTTAACTCGGAGGAGTCAGACAAAGACGTGTTGAGGCACAAGGCTGAGATCAACAACTCATGGAGAAGGAAGACCTTTGAGGTTACTGAACACCTCAAGAGGTAAGGTTGTGTGAGAGAAACACAGTTGCAGACAGAATCTCTGAGGAGTTTTGTGGAGCTCTGCCAGGTGGGCATTGAGCATGTGTGCAGGAGTGCACAAAGGAAGGAGCTCTGCTGTGAGTTCAGAAGACAAAATGACTAAGGATTCTGAGAGCTCTGCCAGGAGGGCACTGAGCAAGTACAAAGGGTGCACAGGGAGACAGAACTGGTGAATGTTCTATGGAAGAGATACTCCGCCAGGAGGGGAGGGCGTCGAGAAAGTGCGCAGGTGGGAACAGGAGAACAGAGAACTCTTTGAGTTCTGTCATCTGAAGGAAGTGTCCACTGAGGGATCTTCACTGGGCTATTGGCTACCCAGAAGGCTCATCCAGGATATTGCTTGAGCAAAGGACCCGGAAGGTATTTTTATTCTCCATCTGTGGAAGGAGAAGAAGAGAAAAATCCCCCAAGGGGTCTGAGTATTCGTAGAAGCTCGGGACAGATAACGCTTTGTGCACGAGACCTTTGCAAGAGGTGTAGGAGTCATCAAATTCTTCGAGGGTTCGATAGGAGAAGCAAAGATCAGGAGGAACAACGTTCTTATACACAAAGGAGCTCAGGGAGGAGCAATGGCATTCGTCGGATAGACCGACAAATCTGGATCGTCGAGTAGTTCACGTCCAGGAGGGGCACCAGAAGAAGCACACAGGAGAGGGGGACCGACAGCCATCGGATCTCACGAAGGAATCCCATAGGCCGTCAGATCGGGAGGAATTGCATGGAGGTTAAGCCTCAGGAAGGGAACAGAGAGGGAGACAAGATCTGAGTCGTTGGATCTGGGAAGAAACCCCGACAGGCATCGGATCTATGGAATCTGCCTGAGGTTTAGTCATAGGGATATCGACCATCAAGAAATCAGGTTTCTCAAGGTCAAGGGAACCAGGGCATCAGAAGTCCCAAAATCCCGATGATATTGGGATCATCCGTTGGAGGGACGCGTGGCAACCATCATTGCACAGGGGAAAAGCTGCAACAGGAGGCAGCGTGAAGGACATGTGTCAGTCACCTGGGAAGAGTTGGGAATCAGGATATCAAAGATTTTGGGCACATATGTTTCGTGCATTTTAGAATCGCGATACGTGATTTCCCAACACCATCAGAACCGTCCATTCAGTGGAAACGTGGTAGAGATCTACACCATCAGAGGAAGTCCCGACAGGGGGTCATTCATCGGCTAATCAGGAATCAGGATATCAGGGATCCCGTTGATGAGAGTTTTGTGCATTGGAAAATCACGATACGTGATTTCCCGATAAGGCCTTGGAGCGTGGGAGTCAGCTATCATCGCAGCAAAGGAGGAGAACAGGTGGCAGATTTCTGAGACAGGTGAAAGGACCGTTGATAGGTCAACGACTGGGACCCATCGGAGGATTAGGGATCAGAGAATCGGGAGTTCTGAGTACATGTGTCGCTCGACACCGAAAACCCCAAAACCCCGATGGAGAGTTATTGCTGAGGTCATATAGGAGGCGGTCGTATGGACTATGGTATAGCCGAGAAGGGCTAGAGCTGAGAAGGAAGGGAACGTCGGGATTTGGAGGATCGTGAGTCTCGTGGACATGCACATTGTGGTATTGAAAACCCCGATAAGTGGGGAACAACTGTCAACATAGCAAGACAGGATGACAGAGGCGTAGTGGAGGCCAGCTATCAACGACCTGGAGGAAGTCAGAAATCAGGATATCGCAGATTTTGTAAGCATCCGCGCTTTGACATTGCAAACGCTAAAACCTGACGGGGTAAGGTAGAGGTCATAGGATATCGGTCATGTGGACCAGGTCTGAGCCAAGAGGGCTAGCCAGTGTAAAAGCACATCGGGCATCGGAGGATCAGGGTTGCGCATACATGTGCATCGCGACATCACAAACCCTGAAACATTGATAGGAGGATTGATACACGTCAAGGGAGTGGTCATATGGTGAGGATATAGCTTGGAGGGCTAGCATGGAAGGAGCCATCGGGGATCGGAGATTCACAAGTCTGGAGGACTCGTAAATCATGACATCGCAAGTGACGAAACTCCGATAGGAGTAGCCTCAAAAGGAGGTAAGGCCACGGTCACAAAGGAAGTGGTCATATGGTTAGGGCTTATCTTGGAGGACTAAAGCACATCGAAAATCAGAGATCGTGGATTCACGAGGACAGAGGTTTATGACAGCGAAAACACCGAAACCCCGAAGCTCGATAAGAGTTTTCCCGTGTGGAAGTTGTCCACGGTAAGTGCTGAAGGTCATGAGGAAAGAAAGGACCTGTGGATCGGGTATTTGCAGGAGAGATTCTCTAGGGAATCCAAAGATCCAATTCCTCTCAGAAGAAGGGAATTGAACGATCCTGAGAGCGGGAGGTGCGTGCAGAGGCCCTGCGGGGTATGCGTCTACGACCTCTCTAAGTTAGAAGCAATGACCATGGATCCTCTACACCAAGAGAAATTTTCAGTGCTCACAGATTTTTTTAATGAATCTGCAACATTCTTCAAAGTGTCCACCTTCATCAACAACACTTTGTTTTCTTCAACCATGTCTCTCACAAAGTGATATTGAATATCAATATGCTTTGTATTTGAATGATAAGTCGGGTTCTTCGCTAGAAAAATTGCACTCTAACTGTCACAATCTATCCTTACATCTTGTTGTACCAACCCAATACCTGAACACAATCTTTGTAACCATACTTCTTCCTTACTTGCATGAGTGGCTGCCATGTAGTTAGCTTTTGTAGTTAAAAGTCCCACTACAACCTGTATTTTCCTCATCCAACTTATTGCTCCTCCAAACAGATTAAGCACATACCCAGTTGTAGATATCCTATGATCTAGATCTCCATCCCATTCTGCATCCACAAATCCATGTATATCCACCACTCTGTCCAATCCTGGTCTTCCTTGGTAGCATATTCCATAGCTAGCAGTGCCACACAAATACCTAAAAACACTCTTTACTATTGTCCAATGCTCCTTCCCTGGTTTTGACCTATACCTGCTCAAAACTCCCATTGCATGTGCAATGTTTGGACTAGTATAGACCATTGCATACATCAAACTGTCAACTTCACTCGCATATGGAACACGAGACATGTCCTCCTCCTCTTCATGTGTCTTGGGACACTGATCCACAGATAACTTTACACCAACAGGAATAGGGACCTTGATCAGTTTACGTTCTTGCATATTAAACCTCTGCAATATTGTCTTGACATATTTTATCTGATTTAACCAGAGTTTCCTCTTTTTCCTATCTCTTTTAATTTCCATGCCCAAAATGAAATTTGAAGCACCAAGATCCTTCATGTCAAAGTTAGAGGACAACTAAGTTTTCACATCCTGGATAATCTCCTTGTTTTTTCCTATCAGCAACATGTCATCCACATACAAGACCAAATAAATCAAATGATCACCAGTTAATTTAAAATACACACAGTGATCCCCTTTGCTTCTTGTG
>JZKD02S0350992.1:272809-285042 GCA_000966675.3 Picea glauca
TTTACCATGTAGTAGTGAAAGACCCTTCTCTTCGATATGCCCCAGTCTTTGATGCCACATCATAACCTTTTCTCTAGAGATTGTATGAGTTCTTTCTTCTTCAAATCCAATATCAGAAACAGTGGAACTATTACACCCATCACTAATAGTGCTTCCTTACAGATTATACAGAGTTCCAAATTGAACTCCCTTCAACAACAACATTTATCCTCGAACCATCCTGCAGGTTTCCTTTTCAAATATTGTTTTTACCCCTACATCGCCCATTTTTCTTATAGAAATCAAATTTCTGGCCAAACCTGGGATGTGCAGAATACTAAGTAGTGTTCTAATCCTTCCATATATGAGGCTCAACTTGAATTTTCCTCGACCTATGATTCTGGTTGTCGATTCATCACCTAAGAAAACATTACCTCCATCATACCTTCCATATTCACAGAACCACTCCCTGTGGGAATTCATATGAAAGGATGCACCTGAGCCAACCAACCATGCCTCATGATTTGCATGTGTGCTTGAAGAATCCAAGTACACATCTCCTCCTTCTTCCTTGGAGTTCTTTTCTTCTGTAGAATGAGATTCTTCAGATCCCTTCTTTTTCTCAACTTTGGATCTACATTACTTCTTGTAGTGCCCTCCTTTTCCACATCTCCAACATACCTTTACAAACTTTCTGGGAGATTTATATATAGCCTTAGACTTAGATCTCCCACTTGAGAACTTAGATCTATTTCTTTCCTAGGAGTTTCCTCTTGCAAATAATGCATCTATGTTTTATCCTTCCATATTGTTTTGTCTCATCTCCTCCAACAACAAGGATGAGACCACTTCATCAAACTTCAAGGCAGTTGTATTACTACCTATGGCCACAACCAGACTATCCCACGAGTTTGGTAAAGAACACAGTAAACCGATACACTTATCTTCATCTGAAATTTTAATCTCAACATATACTAACTGACTTACCATAGTATCGAAGGCATTCAAATGCTCTGCCACCGAGTCTCCATCTCTCATCCTCAAGTTATACAGCTTCTTTCTCAGGAATAGTTTATTTACTAGGGACTTAGACTGATACAACTTCTCCAACTTATCCCATAAATCCATGGTTGTAGCTTCCTTTGACACATTCAGTAATATGGAATCCAAGAGACATAGTCGGATTGTACTCTTTGCCTTCTAATCCAACTTTTTCCAGTCATCTGTTGAAGTTCCTGTAAGTGTAGTACATGGATCTACCATGATCCATTGATCTCTGCCCACCAACATATCTTCCATATTGAGCTTCCACATCTCAAAAAATTTCCCATTAAACTTCTCGTTCTCCATTTTCGAATTGCTTGCCATTTCTTTTCACCTGAAAAATCAATACCACAGATCTCCCACTGTAACAAGGCTTATCACAGTCTCGAGCCAAACACTTGACCAAAAAGGCATCCCCTTAAAGCCAACAAAGCTCTGATACCAAATGTAGATTTTAACCTTGTATAATATTTAATGCAAACATATTTTCAGTAAAAGAACATAAAATATACAATGGAAAATAAAAACATTACTCAGATATTTTTCCCATGGAAACCTAAACCGGGAAAATAGACATATTCTATATTCATTCATAGTGATACATTGTTTGCAATACAATATACATATAGGAGCCAACGACATCCAAAACCCTAACCCAATGACCCGGATTAGTCAACAACCCTAATTCCTTAACCAGAAATAGAAAACCATCGGCAAAAACCATGTGCCAAAAACCGCCCAACAATGGACACGAAAATTGAGGCAACACAAAAAACAAGGAAAAATGAGACATGTTTCTAGAGGCAAAAGAATATAACACATACCCAACATTTTTAACATAAAGCATAATTGATAAAACCCTAACCCCTAGATATGAAACACCAAAAGGTTTGTGGGCCCCAATGAGGGTAGTTGATATGCCAACTTTCCGAGGGCGTAACTTTTGCATACGATCTTTGTTTGGGGCATTGGATACCTCGTCAAAAAGGTCTAGATGAGGAATACACATTCTATTTGTAACAATCAATTCCTATACCTATCATTTTAGTGTTTTCGTTCCCAAAAAACGTTGTTTGAAGCCTCAAAATGACCCTGAAATTTTAGGATCCGAAAAAGTGTAAAAAAACTTCCAAAATAGAAAATTGTGCTTTGAGCCAGTGGAATAGGTGGGTGGCAACCAATGGCCACCTATATCAGAAGGAAACAAAGTTGATGTGTCCAGTTCCACTTGCAAGGGCCCTGGTTGCAGATACTTCAAGGCTATGAAATTCCTCCCTGACCTCAAATAGATATTCGATAACCCCCCTCAAGGTGAAGAAAAGGAGTTGTAGGTATGCAATTTACAAGTGAATTGACGTCCATTCATATTATGGCTACATGAATGATGAGGATGGCATATTGGAGAAAGGTGAGCCACCCACAGAGGAGATGTGAACCAAAGAACTAAGGTAGTGGTAGAGGATCGAGTCCTTACACTAAATTATGAGAGGCACCGGAGAGCGACCTTTGTTTTTGCCTCCACAAAGCAAAACCTATGCAAAATTTAACTATGGAGGTTCTCACACGTAATTTTTGAATCAAATTTTTTTTCTTCTGGATTTTTTGTTGTTTCTTCTATGCTTGTTGTTGTCGTCGGCTCTGATTCACACAAAATTATTTTCAGGCACATATATATAGATAAAACAAATTGAAATTATAAATCACACACATATATAACTAATTTGTATTTATCAAAAAATGAAATTAATTTATGTTTGCAAAAAAATGTGGAAAAGTAACTTGTGCTACTACAATAATTATTAAGTACCGTGATTGGTGCGCTATATCAAATACAAAGAACCACCGAGCAGTGCAGTAAATCCAATGCATTGGTTCTTCATTGTTAGTTGAAAACCAATATATATATATATATATATATATATAGGATGCACCAATGATGAGGTGTCCAACAAGACACCCCACTATGCCATTTCACGTATGTTATGTTCGACGAGGTGCGGTTTGTCTTAAGGAACGCACTGCTTTGTTAAAAAAAATATTAGTAAACCAGGTGGTGTGATTTTTTATATGAAAAGCATAGGTACTATAAATTCCTTGAAGCACCAATGGCTTTTTGGCAGTTTGTTGTCTTTTATGACGCATCGTAATGAGGATGTTATAGAAATCACTCCTCTACGATAAAGTTTTAAATATTTTTCTCGGTACCACTCTGTTAACAACACTAGTGCATTTTGTTGAAATGAACACATGGAAGTTCCATTTTTCTCATTTTGTGTGCATTTTAACCAATGTGTTTGTTTTAGAATGCACCAATAATGAGGCATCCCATAAGACAAATTGATATGGTAAATTATTATATATTTTGGCCAATACCTTGTAGTACACAACATCGGTGCGCTATCGTGGATTTGACATATCCTCGAGCCAAAAGTCTGATATGGAAAACTGGGTGGTGCAATCATTTAATTGAATGCACTAGTGCTCCATTTGTTTTTGAACATGAGTGTTTTGTTAAAGAGTGTGTTTTTCTTTTATAACGCACCATTTACAGGGTGTTTCGAAAAATGCACTATTATGTTAACATTTTGACATTTTAACGATGTCATTCTATGAACAACATCGGTGCCTTTTTTTGTCATATACGCATCATAAATGCATCGCTATGATAATTTTTTAAATATTTGTCCCGGTGCCACTTTTTTAACAACAATGGTGCGTTTTGTTGAAATTAACGCATTGAAGTTTCATTTTTCTAATTTTGAGTGCATTTGTCTTAGAACGCGTCGGTAATGGGGTGTCCCATAAGATGAACCATTATGGTAAATTATTATTTATTTTTCTTGATGCCTTTCATTACATAGCACCGGTGCATTATCATAGATTTGATGCACCACCAGGCCAAAAGTTTGATATGGAAAACTGCATAGTGATATTGATTAATTAAATGCACCCGTGCTCCATTTGTTTTTTAGCATGAGTATTTTTTTAACCATTTTGTTGTTCTTTTATAACACACCATGTATGGGGCATTCCAAAAAACACATCGTTATTTTAACTTTTTGACATTTTAATGGTGTTGTTTTGTTAACAACATCGATGTATTTGTTCATCATATATACACCACTATCAAAATTCTTGTAAATTCATAGGATGCACCAACATCTAGGGTGAACTGAATTGTTTAAACACACCATGTGGAAAAAAAATATAAAAAAGAGTAAATTTCAAGCCACTTTCAAATTTCAATGCAGTGAAAATGCAAATGAAAAGGTAATAAGAAATTTGTCTAGTGTCTTCTCTCCCAATGAAGCATGGTTGCATTCTAGAGAAGAAATGAAAAATTGCAATATTTTTCCAAAATTTGGAAACATGTGGAATCTACCAATGTAGTTATCGATCTGATGGTAGAGCACCGCAAATGGGGAGATCATGGAAGGAGAATGAGCATCGATGCTTTTTGGAGAGGTTGGAAGCACATAATGAGGTGTAACAATGAAAATTAGTATGGTAAGTTTTTTCATTTTATTGTTTGTTGGTGCATCCTATAGTTGTATGCACTGCGTCGTTATGTTTATGTGAGCATCGATGCAACATAATACAACAAAAGCATTGACAAAAAAAAATTCTACTAAAACCTCTAGATGCCCACCTCTATTGTATTTTTTTTCTTTTAGAGGATAACCGTGTGCCTTAATTTTGAATCATTGATTAATCTATATTGTGTGTGCACTGGTGCATTTGTACCTTACAGGGGAACCATTAAAAACCTCTGCAAAAACCTTTGGTCGCCTACCTTCGCTATATTTTTTTGTTTTTATTGGATAATAGTGCACCTTAATTTTCAAGAATCAGGGTGTTTGTATTGTGTCTGCACCGGTACATTTTTACCTTACAAGTGCATTGCTAAAAAAACATCTGCAAAATCCTTCGCTTGCCCGCCTTCGCTATAAATAGAGATGGGATAATTTTTTCAAGGAGGTTCTATAAAAACCTCCACTACAAGGTATTCTACTTACAGTATTTATTGTTATTTTTATAAACTTGTTACATTCTCAAGTACCTTTCCTTTCTTACAAGTTTATTTATAGCTTTCATTTTTCTTTTGATAGGTAACTTGTTTCAAGGCATTTAATTTAATTTCGTAGCTTAATAAACATCATTGATTTTCTTAGTAACACCCCTCACACGTGCATAATCAAATTTCCTTTCCCTTTACCTAGCTAATCAATAAACTAAGATAGAGTTCCATAGACTTCCCTTATCTTGCTATGGGATCCCTTGAGGTTTCTATGGAATCCTTCCTTGTCTTGGATCTCTATCCTTCACTAAAATGAAGGAAGTTCTTTTTTAGGTGACAGTGGCAATTACTGCCATATGTTACACTAGTCGAGCACCTTGTGAAGGCTTTGGACAAGTGCTACGTTTTGTGATAACATTTTGGCATCGTTTCCCAAGAGAATTGATTCATTCTTCCTGTGAATCTAAATTCTATGCTTCAACACTTTTTGGTGAGCTTACATCAAATCATTTCTTAAACAACTTACCTGAGGATTCCATTGAGGGAAGAATCCCTCTACCTTATACACATTTTTGTGAGCCTTTCCTAGCAAGTTCATCTAATGACTCCACTTATATTTTTTGAGGTGTTAACTTATTTATAAGATTGCATATTCTCAAATGATGAAATTATGGCACCATGTGAAATTCATGAAATACTCCCTTATCTTGATATCAAGAATTTTTTTGGATACCCAATCACTTTTCTCCAGATTGGGGGGATAATTTTCCAAAATTTGACAATGATCCGACTTTGGCCATCACACATGTTGTAAAAAAATTTAAATACACTTCATAGATAGGTGTGATACATCAAGATGTGTTAGTAAGATTGTTTTTAATATCTCTAGAAGCAATAAAAAAGAATCGGGCTAAGAATTCTATCAATACAAAGAGTATATCTTCTCTCACTATTTACATTAAAGAAATTCTCAAGTGTTGGGGCCCAAGAACTCAAAGGTATGAATATTCTTTATGATCTTATGATATCCCTCCAAGAGGAGGAATTGTTTTTTGACCCAATTGAAGACGATGAAGACTTGATTAAAGGACAAGAGATTGAAGAAGATATTCATGAGGAAATTCACCAAGTACGTGAAATAGGATAAGAGATACCTTATGAATCTATTGAAGAAGAAGACTCTAATGAAGGAAATCATGTTGAAGACCAAGTCCATGAAGAAGGCCCTATTGAGAGTATTAATGAAGACGACATGTTGGTATTTTCTCCTCCATTTGATGAACATGATGTCACCCAATCTTCCTCCCCTCCTTCCCATGAAGAGAAGAATGTGGTAATTTGTACTCTTGTCCAAGTTTTTGATTCTAATGCTACATCCTTCCATGACTTGGAAAGTGAATAAATTTGGAGGAACCCTTGGATGTAGTAAATTTTGCATCTAATGAAGACAATGATGATTGTATTGATGATTTTATACATATAATAAGATGTATATGGGAATAAAGTTGTTTTTATTTTGATGGAGATCCCATTTATGACAATTGTAATGTTCCTAGAGTCAAGAATGAAAATTTATTTTCCTTGGAACATCAATCTATTCCTTTTAGAGTGATGTAGGTTGCAAGTCTTGGAGTACCAGAGACTTCAAGGTTCTCATGCGCTCTAAGATGAACACATGTCTCCATGTTGGAGCCAAATGTTACCCCCTCTCACCTAGGGTTAACTATAGGAGATCATATCTCATAAACTGCAATGAAGAGAATGATCCCAATGACGATGATCAATATTCTCCAAATATATTATTCCCTCATTTTCCTCCCCCTCATACAACTCATCACATTTCACTTGATTAGCATGGTTCATCTAATGATGGTGGTCCAACACACATGAGGTACACTAGTCATTGTTTCATATAAAGTGTCGCATTTAATGCATTGGGAATTTAAGTGAGGATCTTGGGTTGAAATTATATAATGGATCATGATCTTGGAAGTTATGTTTTTTTTCTTGTTTCACCTTGATGGCCATCATTTGTGTGTTATTCCACTTTTTTCACTCTTAGGGAATAGGGTTAATACTAGGAAGCCATGATAGCAATAACGTATTACTCCCTTCAATACTTAACACTTTTCACCTTGGGCCCTTTAGCAGTGTCATGTCTTTTGGTAATGGTTGTTACATGTATACCAAAAATGCTCATGGTTCATTCTCCCATGATAAGGGATAAAATGTCGAGGTTGATGTAGCTGCTAGAAAAAAAGAATGAAAAAAAAAAACATGATATAAAAGAAATAAGGAACATGGGATAATAAATGACCAAATTCAAAAGCCAAAGATCAGCTTGTGATCTACCCCTTCACTATGAGGCAATCACACCTATTCCTAATGAATTGAATGCATATCAATCAAAAGACCTTGATCCCAACAAGAAAAATAATGAATGCTCAAAACCTAAGAAGGGGACTTGCAAAAGAAAGAAAATAATATCAAAAGGAAAGAAAGGGCTTTAGAATACACACATTGTTGAGGAAAGGGTATCTAAAGAAGCAAGTGCTCCCTCTACAAAGGTAGTCATGGAGATGGATGGAGCACAATACCTTGCATGTAAATGACTCCATGACCATGAAATAAACCATGTGCCACTTCATTCACTATACTTATACTTTGATGGATTTTTTGAAAAACATCTCTCTACCTGGATACTAGCACACCTAATAGGTGTTTTTATGGTCCTCCCATACCTAAACTTGGAAAGTTGCATAAAGTATTGAGCTAATGTGAAGTTTGAAGAAGATACCTAATGTGAATTGCTTATGTGGGTTTTGTATTAAGTGGTGACTTACTTTATATGATTCTAATGGCTCTTGTGTCTTGTAGTTGTTGGTCTTACCTAATTTTGTGAAATTTTCTTGATCATGATGCACCTTGACATGGTCAATGGTGGATGTTTTACGATGACACTAGGGATGTTGTGCACTATATAGAGGATGTTTCACACTTGATGCAAAGTGTTGAGACACATGATGATTGGACATGCCTTGAGGCTCCTTTCCACGCCTCCTGGACCTTGGACGATGGGTAGATGATCCTAGAGAGTGAAAATATAGCATGGTGTGTCATTGAGAGGATGGAAAACCCCACAATATGGATAGTTCACCTGCGAGAATATTAGGTTTTGATTGGATGGTGTTTCACTTAGAGATGATGTCACACCTCTTGGGAGAGGTTATGGATCCTTTTTCACCTATGACTTCATACCTTATCCCTTGTGCGTTGCACCTATGATGATGATGATGCCATGGTTTGATACTTGGTGATTTGACCTAGCATGTGGGAATCCTTTTTTATGATGAGTTGACACTTAATGGTTATGAGACAAGACTTTTGGGGAGAGAGATGTGACCCTTGATGATTCTTGCATCATTTGATGGAGAGACATGGCCTTCATAGGCATATTTTCCTTTCTAGAGCATGATGTCATAACCTTTGGAGGCTCTCACACCCACATGTGTCTCTTTTGAGGGAAATTTTTTATGTATTTTTATGTTATATTAATGTTGGAGGTTATTTTAGGGGTCGACCGTGACCTATCCAACTTGTATCATGGATATTTTATGTTTTTAGGGAATTTAAGGATTATAGCACTAGGGTTGCCTCACATAAGAATTCTAGTGCTCCATCCTTAGAAAATAATAACACACACTTGTGGTGAATAACTTATATAGATCTCTTATATTATGTTCTCATCATGGAGTACTTAAGTGCACCTCTTGGAGAATAGTATTGTGGATGCTTTGTCTTGTTTTGGTGGATTATTCATGAAATTAAGGTTTCCTCATGCATAGAAACTTGGTATAATAAGTTTTATTTCCAATTTAATGTGTTTATTCTTGGTATTTTAAGTGAATGATCTATCTTATGGTGGATAAGTTGCATGTTATCTTATTTCTTTGGATAATTTTGTTGGAAAACCCTAGAAGAGTTGTAATTGTGCATCCCCTTCCTTGTTGATTTTTCATCTTAAATCTTGCTAAAGTATACAAGGTCAAATTTAGGGTTGTGATTGTACATATTCTAAATTTTTATTTGTTGGTAATATTCTAAGGTTTATGATTGTATAAAATCTAGGGTTTGACCTAATTTTCACATGATCTCTTACTAGACGACCTAGAAGAAAATAAGACAAAACATATGTTGAAGATATTACACACCCACCTAGTATTTATTTCCTAATTTTATTAGTATATGTTGAGGGTGCCCCTGGTCAAATATATTCTCCCCTAGAAGAGGGTGCCACATCCTCTTCAGTTATTACTCAGTTGCACTTCGGTTATACTAGTGGAGTAGAGTCTTGCATGGAAACCTTAGCATTATCACCAAGTGTTGCATGCTCACCTCGGGATCATCACCAAGAGGGAACACTTACCATGGGATCATCACCAAGAAAGCACCACACATATGCATGCATGAGATCCTATTCACTCCACTTGTGTTAACTAGTTAAATGATGACTACATGGCCAGTTAAATAACACTAGGTGGAAGTTCACACCAATTTTTGTCATTGTGTGCCACACATCCCTATATCACTACTATGGTGCATTAGTTAAGTCATGTAGCTTATATATATTGTAAATTACTCACTTTTTGAGTGTGGAATAATGGTTAATACAATTATTTATTCTTTCTCTCCATCTATTCTCTCTATCTCTCTCTCAACTTTGCAACCTTTGTGTGAATTTTTGCTAGATAGATTATCTATGAAATTTTCACTCTAATTCTAAAAGGTATCACAACCCACAGGTTGCTAGGAAGAAGGTTCATAAGCACTCATTTGTAGGTACATAAACATGAAGTAGTAAAAAAGAATGGAATTACTTCCGCCATCAATATTTCTTATGCTATACAATTACTTCAATTGGAAGCCAAATATTCTTCTTCTTCTCTAAAGTAGAGGCTTATGTCGAATAACCATGGAAACGGAAGCAAAGCAGGATTCTATCGATGAGAAAAAGCATTTTATCAACAGACAAGATATGAATTTCGGACTTATTTGCATGTTTGTTTCTCTTGAAATACAATCCCATGTTGCATCAATCTCAACTCCATATGAAGTATGGACCAAATTGGAGGTCCTATTCGAGATAAAGGAATATTGTGAAGAATGCATGCCAAAGATTGAAAAGACAAATCCAACAAAAAATCCACTAGAAGAACAAGATTCTTGGCTTCCTCCTTGTTGGGATAAATAATTATCTTAGTAATTATAGAGTTCAGACATTAATTATCAACCTGGGGTCCAAATGCTTGCAAGATGTCGTGCACTATATATGCAAGCTACAATTTCATATCTTGCATTGATTTATCTAATATGATTTCTAAGAAATGGAAATTACATTGTGGAAAAGGAAACACAACACTCAACAAAGAATTAAGAAAACTAATTTAATTCTTAACAATGACCATGTACTTGAGCACCACCATGCTTACTAAGACCCTGTTGTCACCATGTTATCTTTTGGTGTGGATGAGACTTTTTCTTTCCATGAATCATTGATCCTATTATTATCAAGATTTGATAAAAAGAAACATACTTGCATAAAGAAAATACATTATTCATAAAATTAAATTAAATGAAAACATATGAAAAAGACTACCATGATATATTTAGAGTGAGCTCAATTCTCCCAAGAACAAGGTAGCAAATTACTCTACAACATTGTAAACTAAATCAAGACATAGAAATAAAAAAAAAATGACAAATCATGTGAAGAGAAATGTCAAGAATTTTATTCTCTTCCATCATAATGTGGACATATGCTCCAAGAGTCCACCCTTGGAATGGAAAAGGCACTCTTATTTATACATGAACTTGCTTGAAACAAATAATAAGTGTAGATCCAAAATATCTTCAAGTAGTTTCAACAATTTTCTAATAATTAGAATCTCAAACCAACTCATAGCTAATTCCAAGATCTTTGCTAACTCCCATTGGATTTAGGATACCTTTGAGAGTCAAATTCGAATTATGAGATGTGGCTTATAACAAGCAGCCCAAATACTTCCCAAATGACATTTAATCATGTTTGACTTCTTGGATCCATAATATATTTGATGGAGATTGCCAAATCTTGTAGAAGAATCAAATTGGTACTCATATACACCACCAATTTGTCATATTTTATCTCTAAACAATTTAAAACCATAATTTGAAATAGCCAAAAAATAATTTGTAGCTACTCAAATTAATTTGGAATATATGAGACATGTAGAACAATGAATTTATACAATTTTTTATTTATTTTTTAATAATCCGTTATCTACATTTAAAACCATAATTCATTCTTGAACATCTTTTTCCAATGTGGCTTCATGGTTGGTGGTGGTCGACTCTCGCATCTACAAGACATGGATTTAAAGAAATTCCCAAATTGAGTCATTATTCATAAGTAAATACAAAATATGCCGATTCTAACAAATGGTATTCATAATTCAACGAAATACTAAGAAATGCGATGGAAAACACTTTAAACCAAAATCCCAAAAATAAGCATAAAAGAAAAAATAATACAAGGTCACGGGGAAGTGAAAAGGATTAAAAGTAAGGGGAAAAACAGTGGAAAAAGATAGCATTTCTATGAATAAACACTTCTGAAGTAGATTTAAAAGATGTTGCATATTTCCATTTAAATCATATTTCAATTCTAATTTCTGAATTAGATTTGGAAGTACATGAGCATTCATGTGTCGATCCAAAACCAAGACCTCAATGGGCACAGTCCACCCTATCGATAGTTAGTTATCTTGTGAGTGATCTTGATAGTCCTAGAAGAACAAGAACCCAATTTGAGGGAGATCCACATGCTCTCATAGCCATAGAACCAGTAATTCTCATGCATTGCTACCTACTTCTGACATTCAACCCTCCTTTCAATGCAAAGGATGAAGGAAATTCGTATTGGAAAACTGCCATGAATGAAGGGGATTTGGATATTATTTCTTCCAATCAGATAAAGTGGATAGATGCAGACATCTCATTGGTCCATATGCTTCATCATATCCATACAAACATCTTCATATTCAACAAAATCTTCATCGAGCATAAACTTGCACATTTGTGAGGTCTCCTTGGAGTGAAGTACACAATTGCCTAGCAACTATCCTTCTTTTTCAACATTGTGTCTTGAGAGGGG
>JZKD02S0350992.1:296945-313308 GCA_000966675.3 Picea glauca
CAGGAAAACCAGTTTGGAATATGAGTGTATATATGTGGAGAATAGAAGGTGTAATACAACAAGTAAAATAAACAAATGAACCCGATAAAATAGCAGCTTGACTCGAGCTGCAACAAGTCCAAGAGGTAGAGATGGGCCCTAGGATGGTGCGCCCTCCTCACAAGTTACCCAATCTACTGAAATAAAGTGTCCTAGCTGCTGGAAGCTATGATGGAGAAACCCTTGCACCAAACTATGAATCTTTGTTGTAGCTCTCCATTGAAACTGCCCTCAAAGAAAACCGACCACTGCAAGTCATCCCTACTAGCTGTGCGCCCTCCTCCTCAAGTGTGTCATCCTCCTAGCAAGAACACTCTCCAAAAATAAATGAGGGTATAAGCCTCTTGGCTACCTCCATGAATGGGGGCTCCCAAGATTTCATCACTCAATGCCACCATCCTCTCCTCAATGCTCCCTCTCAAACTCTTCAAGTGAACATAAGAGTGAATGAACCTTCCTTTGCCCTATGCACCCCTCTTAAGGAAACATGAGAAAAACTAAAGTATGTGTGGATGAGATCATCTCATCTCACCCCTAATCAATGGGTGATATCTATCCAAAAGAATCTCAACTCAAAACCCACTTTACTTAAGTTTCCATAGTTTCACTTTATGTCCCTCAATTCACCCACAAAGTGAATTAATAGTCATTTTAGGCTAAAATGACCAAATTTCACTTTTGACTTAAATATCCTAAGTCGAAGTGAAATTAGACATAAAGTACATGGTACATGGTACAAAGTATTTCCCACTTGTGTTTAGAGGCTCACAAACAAAAGGGGAGCACTTTCCAAGGTACCCAAATCTCAAAACTCCCTCTTACCGAGGAAAGTGCCCTTCACCACCAATATCATCCCTATAGTGGACATGGTTTCCTACTCGCAAATACTCGGTGAGTATGGTTGTACCTTGATCATTGAAAGTAGTCTCTGACACAAATCTACTCAATCTCTGTGATCTATAGATGGAAGTGTCTCTCCACCTATCCAAGATCACCTAGATCTCAGTATCAAACCAAATATCTCAACCTTGGTCTCCCACCAAGGATTTCTACCTCCTGGCATCTCGCCAACGGTCACTAATCTTGGCATCTCACCAATATTCACTCTCTTGGCATCTCACCAAGAGTCTCCCCTTCTTGGTATCTCACCAAGAGTACCTAGATCTAGACATCTCACCAATATCCTCAACTTGGCCTCTTGCCAAGTAGCTTCCACCTAAAGTGGAACCAAAATATGATCTTCCCATCTGTATCCAAGTGAGGCTCAAGCCTCCGTGGTACTCTTCTTCTCCTCTTCATCAATCTCTGATTCTCTAAAGCCCCTGCACGAACCCTTTGTCTCAAAAACTCTGAAACTGAAGTTTTTCTGGGTGGACCAGTCACCCCTGATTATGGTGTCCATGAAAAATGAGTCTAAGCTCTCTCTGAATCACTACTATGAGTCAATAGGTCTGCCTCAACTCTGTCTCCCCACCTGACATTGGATGGTGTGACAACTAACAAAGAAGTAGTGAATTCACACTCTCTCACAAATTGTGCATCGAACTCAATCTCCTCTATTGTCATTGTTGAATCATATTGTTGCTTCTTCTTCTTCTTAGGGAATTGTCCTGCATAGTGACCCATATATCTACAAGAAAAGAATCTCATTGTTCTCATGTCTCTCTTCTTCCCACCACTTCTCTCTCCCTATGGCAAGGCCCCAAACTTGGGACCTTGTCGACCTCCCTTTTCGGTCTTCTTCGTGCCCTTTGTCCAAAGAGCAAGGTCCTCATCACCCTGCAATATATGTTGTTGTCCATAAGTCTCTGATGTAAGTCTAGTCTCCTCCTGAACGAAATCATCCCACATCCTCTCCCAAGTGGGCATGATCTCTCTGGAAACAATTCCATGAACAAATGGACCCCATGGTTTGGTGAAGTTGTTTAAGGTTGTCCTCACCATATAGTCTAGGTCCACTACCTCTTCATGGGCTCTAAGCTCATCTTTGATCTGGGTGTATCGGCCAAGGTAAGATTTAACCGAATCATCCTTGAGCATGCGAATGCCCCTGATTTGATGAAACAAAACCATCTTTTGCTTCTGGTTAGAGCTCTGGTAAATCTTCCATGGATATGCCCACATATCAAATGCATAGTTTTTCAAGTGGAGAATGATGTGATCCCTCACTACATCATACATCGTCCTCTTTTCTTTTTTGTTCCTCTTCCTTAACTCTACTAACAAGATGGGAGCAGTAGTAGGAGGAACATCAATAGGCACCTCAACTATATCCCATAGTTCGAGGTCCTTTAAGACAAAAACAATCCCGGTTTTCCAAGGAGACCAGTTGCTAGCTCCAACTAGCCTATCCTCCACACGCATCTGAGATGTTGACATCACTTCCCACTGCACTCAAAATGATTCTAAAACTACAAAGGAACATTGTCTCACTCATGTCAACATAGGTGTGAAAAGAGGCAAATGAACAATGACCTAACTCCTAGCAATATAGGTGTGAAAAGAGGTGATGAAAAATCAGCCTCACTCCTAGCAAGTAGGTGTGAAAAGAGGTTGACAAAATGTCCACCGACTGTCCTACAAATCTCCACAAAAATTCTGCCAACAAGCTGCCACTAAACTCTGTCAATCTTTGTCCACAAAATGTTCCCAAAAGATGTCTAAAAAAGTCCACAAAAATGTTTTCCAAAACTCAGCAAACATCAGCCACCAAGCTCTGATACCATGAAGATTTTCCAAGTCCTAACAAGCTACCAAATAGGTTTGTCTTTGACCTCAAGTTGGCTCTAAGTTTCAACTGTCAAACAAGGGTTTGTTATTGTTTTATAGCAACAAATTGTTCAGTAACTTCTTTGTTGTTTTGTTATGGTTACATAGGCCATTTAGGTGCTCTAGCATGTAGTTTTTGTCACAAGATGTTAGCACATGCATACCATAAATTATGTAACACACCTAGAGATCTTTACTGCTGAAAATACAGTTGTTCTAAACACTATCATACTTGAAAATGAACACAGGTATTTTGGTCAACATGGCCCTGGATAAACCCCCCCCAGGGAAAACCAGTTTGGAATATGAGTGTATATATCTAGAGAATATAAGGTGGAATACAACAAGTACAATAAAAAAATGAACCTAATATAATAGCATCTTGACTCAAGCTGCAACACAAGTCCAAGAGGTAGAGATGCACCCTAGGATGGTGCACCCTCCTCACAAGTTGCCCAATCTACTGAAATGAAGCAACCTAACTATTGTAAGCTCTAATGGAGAAACCCTTGCACCAAACTATGAATATGTATTGTAGCTCTCCACTGAAACTATCATAAAAAAAAAACTAACCACTGCAAGTCACCTTGCTAGTTGTGTGCCCTCCTCCTCAAGTGTGCCCTCCTCCTAGCAAGAACACTTTCCACAAATAAATGAGGGTATAATCCTCTTGGCTACCTCCATGAATGGGGGCGCCCAATCTTTTCTCACTCAATTCCACCATCCTCTCCTCAATGATCCCTCTCAAACTCTTCAAGTGAACATAAGAGTGAATGAGTCTTCCTTTGCCCTATGAGCCCCTCTTAAAGATACATGAGAAAACCTAAAGTATGTGTGGATGAGATCATCTCATCTCATCCCTAATCAATGGTTGAGATCTCTCCAAAAGAATCTCAACTCAAAACCCATTTTACTTAAGTTTCCATAGTTTCACTTTATGTCCCTCAATTCACCCACAAAGTGAATTAATAGTCATTTTAGGTTAAAATGACCAAATTTCACTTTTGGCTTAAATCTCCTAAGTCAAAGTGAAATTAGACATAAAGTACATGGTACATGGTACAAAGTATTTCCCACTTGTGTTTAGAGGCTTACAAACACAAGGGGACCACCTTCCAAGGTACCCAAATCTCAACACATACCTCATCCATTTTTCCCATGTCAATAAACAATTTTCTAGGCTACAAGATTTGTTTCACTATGTCACCCCAAACCTTAAAATATGTCAAGTTGCATTAGAATGGATAAAAGAATCTATAGGCATAGATACGCAATGCTAAACCATAACTTAAACTATATACATATATAACACTTCATTTTTCACCATTGCTTAATCTTCTTTTTTTTTGTAAGTTAGGATTTGTATTGAAACCTGCTAAGCAGAAAAAATTACATCTGTCAGGCTATAATAGGAGGTTGTGACAGCATTGCCCAGGTGGGAAACCAATGCTGCCACATGGCTGTAAAATTCATAATGTCCATGCAAAACTTGCTAAGCTATAAGAAAGGATCTAGATCTAGTGTGCCAGGCACAACGAAAGTTTTGTAGGCTAGACTGTACACACCAAAACCAAAAAGTTGGACTAAGCTAAGACTGAAAATTCCTAGATCTGAGAAGTTTCACAAGGCTAATGGCTTGTGAATTATACTAGCTGAAATCATAAAAAACATAGGAAATCTGAGTCGACAAGAGCTAGCCAGCGCTGGGGTCGAGCCTCTGCTTCGAGATAACCTATCGATCTTGAACGGTGTCTCTGCCAAGCTTGTCTCTATCCTAGATATCCTGCCTGAGGTCTTGAAAAAGAGTCATCAGCAGCTCCTCTCGGCGCAACCGATCTTTTTCCTTGTGATGCATCATGTTGATGATGCCCTTGATGTCCTCGATTCCTCGCTTGATGGCATCCAAATACTCCTTGAAATTGCTCCTTCTAGCGTACGGGAGAAAGTAGAAGATGGCGGAGGAGGCGGAGGTAAGTCAGAGGAGGAGGCGGGGAAGTCGGAACAAGGTATGGGGGAGGTTGAAGAAGAGAGAGGAGATGAAGGGACAGGAAAGGTGGAGGTGGAGGAGGGGGGTTGGAAGTTGGCGGGGGGGGGACAGACTAAGCCTTGGAGAGAAGCTGAGGGAGTTACTGTGACTGTCGAACCATTCGACACGGAAAGCATAAGGAGACGACAACGGAGACAACTCAGGAGTGGTGGCCCGAAGAGGCAAATCAAGTGTGAAGGAAGGAGTGGGAGCGATGAGAGGCTCTGGGGTGGAGACACACTCAGGGCTGTGATGAGAGCTCGAACGATCCTTCTGGCCATGCCCTCTCATGCCCCTTCCTCTAGTAGCATACCAGGTCACGCCCCTTTTCGACTTATTGTTGGCACAAGGGCAGACCCAGGGTTCAACGCTTCAACAACGCACCAACAAAACCCTAACTACCAGCCCTTTCAGCAACACCTACGAAGCAGATGAAGTCTCACTCGAGGTAGAGGTAGGGGTGGTTACAGGAATCCAGTGTCTGCAACCTTAGTTGGGACACAGATCTATGATTATAACACCTTAATAGAGCACTTAGAAGTTATAGATAATCAGTATTTAACCAACAATTACTTCCTAGATAAAACCCTAATTATAGATCGACACAGTATTCAACTAGATTCAACATATTCAAGCACTCATCACATCAACATAGATCATATCTAGCATTCTATTCACATCATTAAGCACTAAGCTATCATTTTAATCTAAGCACATATCATTATACTAAGCATCAACCATATGAGCAATAAAACAACCATAATGCACAAAGCAATCATAATACACAAAGCAACCACAACACAAGATATACGTGGTTCACCCCCAGCCTGGGGCTACGTCCACCAACTCTTCTTCTTTATTGTCTACTGTTAATCTTCTACATGCACGGAGCCACAAGATCCTACTCTGCATAGGACATGAGATCTATGCGCACTTCACTAGATCCTCCTTCCCCGAGCTAGGTCATAGCACAAAGCTTTTACATAGTCTCTACAGTCACTTGCACTTAGCTCTGCAAGTTCTCAACCCAGCATGCACAAATCATTTATAATTTGCACTTAGCACAATATCACACAAGTGCATATCTTTCCCTAGCACTTAGCAAGGTACCAAGCTCCTTCTTACATCGCAAATTGTAAATACTGGGCCTAAACATCTATTTATACATTACAAAAGGGCCTAAACATGGTTAAACCCATGGGCCAACATCCCATACCCGTTACATAATCCCAAAACCCAAAAGTGCCCTAAAAAGGGGCCAAGATCTATGATCTCCGCTTCGACTTGCACTCTGCCTTCGACAGCCTATCGGAGTCCCAAAATAGGTCAAACTTGACCAAGGATCTCCAAAATTTGGTCAAGGGCCAACAGGCCCCCAACACTCACCTGTGACTCGTCCTGAGTCACTCTGATCTGGGTAGCTCTGCCTCAAAAGCCTTGAGCTTGGCTCAAGCTTCTTCAACCTGTTGTTGCGCCAAGGCCTCTTGCTCGGTGAACTCTTGGATAACTACTTCGTTGACAGGTCCCTCTAAGCATTGTTCGACTACAGTGACTACTTGTTCCAGTTCTTCTCCTTAACCTTCAATTTCCTCAAATAGTTGGCAAGCCTCGTCCTGAATTGGTTGGAGTCTCTGAGTAACTTCCATTACTCTGCTCTGAATGGCGTGGACCTGCTGTTGAGCAGTGCGATGTTCTTGGGATCTCTTTATCCTCTCAACTGCTGACAGGAGCTTCAACTGTGCCTATATTGTCGTTGCTTGCTACTTTGCCTCCTAGAGCTGTGACTTGAGTGTCTTTAGTTCAGGGTCTTCAGTGAGTCGCTCATAAGTTTGCGCACTACAATCACTTAGTTGTTTACATTCCAAAGCTAATGCTTTGATCCTCTCAATTATGCTTCGGGCAATGGCTTCTCTTTGGTCTCGCACGTCCTATGGAGTGTTTGGCACTGTTCGTAGCTCTAGATCTGCAATTCTTTGTTGAAGTTGTTGGATGGCTTCAACAAACTGTGCTACTTGATGTTCCACTAGGTCTTCCTCCTTTTGCTCTAAGCTTGTCACAGAGCAAAGTTCTCTATTGACTACTTCTTTTACTCCATCCTTCTCCAAGAGCAGATTTTCCTTCTCTTTCTGGATCTTCTCTTTCTCCTTGTCGAACTTTGTTTGGAGGTTATCCTTACCTTGTTGCGCAACTCGGGGTTTCTCTATCATTTCCTCTTGTGCTTTTTTTAGGGCCACTGTGGCCAGTTCTTTTTCTTCTTGTGCGCGACAAAGGAGAGCTTCAGTTGCATCAGCTATTCTGCATATTTAGGTAGGCTCATCTTCCAGCTCTTGTTCTTCTGATGGCGGGGGCATAGTGGACACTGGACGACTAGAGTGAAGGGCTTGTTGTACAGCTCTAAGTTCTGCCTCAATTCTATCATACATGGTTTCTTGTCTGGCTTCAGTGTTCTGCAAGAGATCCTACAACGTGTCTGATACGGTTGCGATGATGAAGTTGAAGTCATCAAGCGTGACTACAGTCTACAGCTTAGTCTTAGTGGCTTTGGACTTCTTTCGGGAAGTAGGTTTTGTGGGGGAAACCTTCCTTTTCTTGGAGGGATCAGCCTCATCAATACGATCCCTAGGCGAAGTTACTTCGCCTTGCTTCTACTGATCTTATTTTCCATTGGTCCCTTCTTTATCTACTTCGTCATCACCTCCTTGTCCCGGTGATTCTGAAGTGGTTTCTTCTGATGTACTGCTCATATGTTGGACCTCTTCGATCTTCTTCCTTCTACTAGTCCCAAGTGTGTCATGCTCTTTGGGAGTGGCCTCCAGGCTTCTGATTTGTTCAAGGTCAGACAATTCTGCGGGGTCAGCAGGGATAAGGAGCTCTGCAGGCCAGTCCTTAGTTATTTATTCTAAGTCTTCCTCTGTGAGATTATAGTAAGACTGAAGCTCTTCTTTACTCTCGTCTGCATGCACAGTGATATAAATGAAGTGTCAATCTACGTGGAACTTCATAAGTGGCATGAACCGGTGCAGAGTGTTTGGCGTCATGTGAGGGAAAGATTCAATGGCCCTATTTAACTATAGGTAGTATGTATGGAATACCACGTTCGACTGCCACTGTTTTCCCATATCACTCGAGTGCCAAAGTGTGGTGAACTTCACATTGAGTGGCTCGAATGGCTCAATGTCCAAGAAGGTTGCACCTTTCGGCATCTCCCAAGCAGTAAACGCGATAAGGATCAACAACCAGCTAAAATGGAACTCATAGCCCTTATCCTGAACTTCACGACAATCCAATTCTAACTGGTTGACTAAGTATTTTTCCCAGTTTATCTAGAGTCCTTCCACGCATTTTCCAGTGAGATCAACAATGAATCATGTGACCTACAGTGGGTCTATTCTTTCTCACTAGCTTTCCTGCGATCAACTAGCAGGCTAGGCGCACTGCTCCATTTTGGATGGAAGCTACCTTGTAGCCTCATGTCCCCTTTTCTACATCGCCATATGTATCTTTAATCTGTTGTGCAAGGGCACGGTTTGCAACCTTCCTTGGGTAGAATTCTTGTGGGTCAGGTCCCTGCATGGTCAATTTGGTGATCCGATGGATCAGCATCGGATCGACGGTGATGCGTCTGTCTATCCATAGATAGCCACCATGGAAGCACAATGGTAGGATATTAACGCACGCGTTAACCTCCTGGTGCCTTCCAAAATGTGGTATTTTCATAACATTCAGGATGGTGGACTGCGCAAGGTCCATAGTCCATAGTTGGGGGATTATCCTAGACTTCTTCTCCTTCGTCCTTGTCAAATACCTGTAAGGAGCGAGCATGTTGTAGTTCTTGCAATCCCCTAGGTTGAAGTCACTGAATTTTAATGCCATGATCTTATCCAGCTGCAGTCGAACTATATGTATCCCCTTTGGGAGGTACACAATAACCAAAGTGTAATCGAAGTCTCTGGGGATACTGGCACGAGTCACCGTGTTGGCCAAAGGCGGGATGTAGTCAGGCAGGATAGTCGGGATTAACTTCGTGTTCGCTAAGTCATATCGATGTTTGGTTCTTTTCTCAGTTTTCAGTTGGGGTGGTCCAAATCCGTGAGCAGTCGACGGAGAGGCTTGCACCCCTCTCGTTGATGAGGCAAACATTACTTTTTCAGCCATTAAATCAATTAGAAATTCTTCCACCTACTTCTCTATGGCGCTGAGTTCATCTGACATGCACACTCAAGATCGGATAACTCAAGTTGATGACTAAAGGCTCAATGCAATGGAACAGGTGTCGATCTCAGAAAACATAGTGCAGTAGCAATGAGTTCTTTTGTTGGCTTGGATACAATTCGAAAAAGCGTTCTCGGTGCAACAGTCGACGGACTAAGTAGACAACAAGGTAATGGGTCTCTCCAATGGGCGAGAAGCCTTCATCAATGCAGTTCTATCTGTTTACGACATGGTCCCAATGATTTGATGGCAAGATTTCTGGTCATAACTGATGTTCTAACCATCTAGGAGCGTTGGTCTAACGGTCATAATGATTCCAATGGTTATATCGCTCCTCCATGGCGAAGTGCCATGTTGCATTTTTCTGATATCCTACGAAGTTTCAATTTTTCAAATCTTCCTTCCGCGAAGTTCCTCCTAGAACCTCCTATAATTTTTCTATCTTTGCTCTCTTCTTGTTGAGTTTTCTATCCTTCTTCCCTGTGATCTGTGTCTCGGTATTCTTCTTTCCATTCTGATTCTTATCTATACTCAACATAGTAACTTCGCACTGTTGAGATTCTTTCATAGGGTTAGAGAGTAATGCTTCTTCTTTGTCTAGGGTAGGTGTTCTACTCTCCTGTACAAACATATATGGTAAGTCTTCTTGGGTTCTTTCAAATTTGACATCCATATTTCTGGTCTTTAGTAGCTTCAACTGGTTGTCTTGTTCTTTTAGTAAGTGTGTTATCCTCTTCATCATGAAGTCTCTCAGTTCTTGCTTCTTTTTTTCTAGGGCTTCCTCTTCTTTTCTTCTAGTCTGGTCCTTCTCAATCTAGGTTTTTCCTAGTAACATAGAAAATGGGGCACTGCTCTCAATAAATTTAATAACCTCAAAATCTTCCTCTGTCAAAGTTCCATGAGCATTCATAGATATCTGGGTGAGTCTTCCACATAGGGTTATCAACTTTCCTTTAAATAATCCTATTCTTCCCAATGAAGGACTCATAGCAGGCTTTCCTAAAATTTCTTAGGTTCTTTCTGTCATGATATTCACCTGTGTTTCTTTATCCAGAACACAGTCAATGTCGAAGTCTCCTATTCTTGTTTCTATACACTCTTTTTCTTTGAAGATCTCTGATAAGTTGATATTTATGTGATCATTCAAGGTTTCTTTCATTTGCAGTAATACAGTCTCTAATTCTTTCTGGGGTTCTTCCATATTCTTAGTCTCTTGGCCTTCCTTAGGGTTTTCTTGTCTCGTATTCATTCTTTCAAGCTTAGCAATCCTTCTAGGGCAATCCAAAACTTCATGATCCATGGCTTTACAACAAAGACAACTAGATCTTCTACCAGGGCATTCCTTAGCAAGATGCCCCGGTCTTCTGCAACTATAACACAGGGTTAATCCTCTTTTTCTCTTAAATGATGCCCAGCCTTTCCTGTACTGCGCATTAGGATCATAGTAGTTAACCTGAAATTTTTTTTTTCTAGGATCCTACATCCATTTGTTAGTCCAAACATTCTTTCTATGCATAGGGATAACATATATTTCACTATTCTTGTCAGATCTACTCATATCAAACCTTTTTTCTTCTAGTTGTGCCCTAATTTTCAAGCTAGGACAAAATTTATCAAACACACCTAGATCCATACTTTTGAAACAAAATTTTCCACTTATCTTACCTTTGACAAAGCACAAAGCTTCTAGATTTTAAAGTTTTCACTACTCTTACCTTTAGCAGGGCACAAAGCTTTCAGATCTTACCTCTTTTATTTAGATCAGACTTTTCTTCTTAGCACAGAGATTTCAAATGGAATACTGCGCACTTAAAGCAACGGATCTACACACAGAGATCTTTCTTTCTTTTCCTCAGTTCCCAGCAATCACAGTTTCAGGTCTCGACAACGGAACCATTTGTTGGCACAGGGGCAGACCCAGGTTTCAATGCTTCAACAACACACCAAAAAAACCCTAACTACCAACGCTTTTAGCAAGACCTATGAAGCAAATGAAGTCTCACCCGAGGTAGAGGCAGGGGTGGTTGCAGGACTCCAGTGTCTGCAACCTTAGCTGGGACACAGATCTGTGATTATAACACCTTAACAAAGCACTTAGCAGTTATAGTTCATCAGTATTTAACCAACAATTACTTCGCAGATAAAACCCTTATTATAGATCAACGCAGTATGCAACTAGATTCAACATATTCAAGCACTCATCACATCAACATAGGTCAGATCTAGAATTCTATTCACATCATTAAGCACTAAGCTATCATATTCATCTAAGCACATATCATTATGCTAAGCATCAACCATATGAGCACTAAAACAACCATAATGAACAAAGAAAGCATAATACACAAAGCAACCACAACACAGGATATACGTGGTGTTATCACCAATTCTTGTCATGGGTAAAAGGGTACCCAGGTCTATGGTTTGCACAAGAAACACCCAAGCGCAACATGCAGAAAATATCTTTTCGGGCTTAAGATACTAGCAGGCGGGCAGAGGTTAGTTTTCAACGGCGGGGATCTAGCATCGGGGCAAGATCGACGGTCAGCGGGTGTTCAGGGCCATGAAGTTGTCGGGGGTTTACCGCAGTGTAGAGGTCTGAGACAAAGAGCCCATATTCCACAATTTGATCTGGGCCGTCTGATCCCATAGGGATAGGTGGCAGCTGATTGCGTGATCCTGAGAGTCAGCATTTCAGGGATCGCAAGTTGGGAGGACAGGGTTCTCCCTTGGGTTTCAAAGCCCCAAAATGCAAAATGCTAGGCGCCTTTGGAGTTGGGCCCACGGTCCTCGCGCCAGGTCATGTCAAGTGGGCCTAGGAGTGGAGATAGTGCCCTTTTGCCGTCAAAATCATCTCAGTCGTCCATCTGAAGGATGAGTGGCGCACATCTGCGCTTTCGCAGATTAGTCACCGGGAAAGCAGGGGAGAGATACATCATGTATCTCCGATGCGCATAGTCCCAAAAGAATCTGGACCGTTTGATCGAGGAGCGATATCAGTGCTTCGATCCAGCGGGAACATGTGGCACAAATCTAAGCTGTAGAGGGGGACCTTCAAGAGAGTCTAGGTGAAAACACCAAAACAATCACGGTTGTCCAGTTTGAAGGATGTGTGGCGAAATATCCAGGCTAGGTGGGGGTCCCACATCAAAGAAGATCTGGGTCATCCGGCCTTGGGGCTATGTGGCGTACGATCGAGTCTAGTTGCCATTTCGGCTACCGGGACTTTGAAGGGCAGGGGGTCGCTCCTCCCATTGCATTGGAGATCCCCGAAAGGCGAAGCTGGGAGGCGCCCAAAGTTTTAGCCCCGGGTCACAGTCGGTGATCGTATGGACAAGAGAAAACGGGGAAGCTAACACAAGTTTAGCCCCGTCGCAATTTCAGTAGTCGGGACTCTGAAAGACAAGGAGTTGACTCCTTCCCATCGCCAATATGAGAAATGCGACTAGTGCCTTTGGGCTCAATCGGTGGTCACGGGATAGGGTCACATGGAGAGAATTCAAATGAGTTGCGCCAAGGGCCAAAACGCCAGTTCAGTCGCAGAAAGAGGCCGCCACATTTTCTAGGTGCTCAGCCAACTCGACCTCCTTCTAATCCCAATGAAGCAGTTAGAGAAAGCCAAGGAGGTGGTTGGAACGTCATTTCCTTCCATGAATGCAGAGGTCTGAAACATTCAGCCCATGGTACTCATGTGTGCAGGTTCCCCTACAAGAGCCATGCTAAGTTAAGGTGGCGTCTAACAAAGAAGTTTCGGCCAGGTTTGACTGAAGAGACACCACGCCCTGAAGCTCAAGGACACTCTTGCTGAGGAGGGCGATTTTTTGAAGTTTATATTGGGAGTTTTGTAATTTTGTAGAGGTCTTTGGTTGAGCAGATCTCCCATTTTTGTAATATGTTTTAACACCAGAGATGTTCTCTGGTTATGTAATCGATTTGAGATTGTCGGATTAATAGAAGTTGGTTTCTTTCCATCTCTTTGTAAACATTGTGTTAAAACACTTGGAATTGGAGGATCCAGTCGAGGGTCGAAATGTTGTAGGATGATGTAGGTTTGATCACAACAATGTTTTCACTGGTTTTATGCAGTTCCATGTGTTATGTTTTCCCTCTTACACTGAATAGTTCAGAATTGGAGGATCCAGTCGAGCTGTTATAGTAGCATGGTGATGTAGGTTTGATCCCTGTGTTGTTGCAACTGTGTCATCAGGGCACATCTCAGTGTCTTTGTTTTTCTTCTCCAAGTTGCTGGAAGGCCTAATGCTTAGAGCAGTCTGGTGCACTTTTCTCACCAAGTCTTCCCTCTGCTCGCTTTAACTCAATTTCCTGACTGAAGTTAGTTGTGGCCCTCACTTCCTTGTACATTTCATGTCCAGTCCTGTGTTGAAACATCATTCAAGATCTGAGTATGCTCCCATTTGACCTCCTTAAAACCAACCTGTGACATAAAACACTGATGGGCATCAAGCTTACCCCCTGTCGTAATCCAGGGGTGACTTATGGTGATAACACGTGGTTCACCCCCAGCCTAGGGCTACGTCCACCAACTCTTCTTCTTTGTTGTCTTTTGTTAATCTTCTACATGCACAGAGCCACAATATCCTACTCTACATACGACAGGAGATCTGTGCGCACTTCGCTAGATCCTCCTTCCCCAAGCTAGGTCACAACACAAAGCCTTTACACAGTCTCTACAGCCACTCGCACTTAGCTCTACAAGTTTTCAACCCAGCATGCACAAAGCATTTACAATTTGCACTTAGCACAATATCACACAAATACATATGTTTCCCTAGCACTTAGTAAGGTACCAAGCTCCTTCTTACATCGCCTAGACATCCTAGACATCTATTTATACATTACAAAAGGGCCTAAACATGGGTAAACCCATGGGCCGACATCCTATACCCATTACATAAGCCCAAAACCCAAAAGTGCCCTAAAAAGGGGCGAAGATCCGCTATCTCCGCTTTGACTTGCTCTCTGCCTTCGACAACCTGTCGAAGTCCCAAAATAGGTCAAACTTGACTAAGGATCTCCAAAACTTGGTCAAGGGCCAACACTTACCTCTAAGCCGAGGCATTGAGAAAGCCACCTGAAACCAGATGAGGAGCGCGTGAAAGTTATGAAAGTTGTTGTTCAAAGGACGCGAGACCAGCTGGACGCAGAAGAAATCACTGACCAGAGGAATAGTGCAGGGCGCAGAGGGTCAAGTGCACCGCAAAAGCTCGAGCCAGAGGAAAAAGACTGGACTAACTTCTAGAGGAGGCCAAGAGTCTAGAGGCCAAGGGCTCGAATGAGCCATGGCACTCTAGAACGCAGGCCTAAAACCACCAAGTCGGGAAGGGTGATGGTGATGTGGCTGTGTCCAACCCATTACCATTAACATTCCCACGAACATAAGCGCCAACACATTAAACTAGACTAGAATTGAATGAAAACCGAGGAGCGCCGGTCGAGGCTTTAAATTCATGAGTTAATGGTGGAGGTTGAGTGCGCCTGAGTTGGCCCAAGGTGGCAGGAGACTAGGCCATGTGTCTTCCCCGCTGGTTGTTCACCCGTCATATCCGTAATCACCCCATCCGAGAACCATTGCTTAATCTTTTAATATGCTTGAAACATGATACTTTCATCAATAAACACTCATTTACCTCAAACATGCTACCTTTCTTATACACACTAGTTTTTTTTTTCATGTCTCACTAAAATAGATTTTCAAAACATAATTTTTTTCTTTCTAAGCTTTTATTAATATTATCGTAATGGGATTTTCACAATGGTTTATCTCGTATTTTTGAAAGAAAAAACTACCTTGTTTACCCATACAATTTCATACTATCCACATTCTAAATATTTATCCCACACTTGACTTATCATCATTTCCTTATAATATATCACCTTTAACAAATTTGACATAGTATATTTATCATCTTTGTCTCTTTGTCAAACTATTAACCATCATGCCACATATCACTATATACTAGTCTTATGTAAAAACTCACCACAACATATGCATCACAACATTACTTATTAACAACTGTATTTATTACTTTTAAATGATACCACTGTCTTTATATTGATCATGTTGATATTACTTATACTATTTCTTTATGATCATTTTATTACCTATCTAATGTATGCATTATGCTTACTTGTCTTTTGTTGACTTGCTACATTACACTCTTATTGTATGCATTATGTTTACTTGTCTTTTGTTAACTTGCTACTAACACTTATGTTTTTATAATTTCTATATACACTAACAACATACAATATACAAATTTTACACAAAGAATATGTACATGTTTTTTAAAATTTTAATATATATATATATATATATATATATATATATATAAAATTGTATTAATTATAATTGTGAAAGCATCTGAATTAGTGGTGATACTATATATATATATAAATTTCGACATTGCCAAGTGTATCTTCTCTGCTGGAACCCAAACCTCTACCTATATTTTGGGTATCATTGGTTACATTGACCCTGAATATGCAAGGACGTTTTTTAAATAATATGTTCTATCTTATTTAATTTTTTATTATAATTTTAATTAATTAAAAGCGCATTTGGAAAATGTTATATTTAATAATAAGTTTCTTTTATATATAAAACTTATTATTATTTGAAGATCCTACATAGAAGAAGCATTGCTTAGATTCTCCAACTGGTTAGAATCTCTTGCTATCCTACATGACCCTTGTAAATCTAAATTTCTCGACAATTTTTGCCATCCATTTTACTCACCATGTAAGATGTCCCACAAACTTCTATTAACCATGTAGTCATAGAACAAGAAGTTGCCATGTGGAGAAAGAGAGTAACCCTGCAAACTGACAAGATTCCTGTGCTTGATGCTTCCAACAATCTTCAACTCGGTTTCAAATAAACGCAAGTTGTCAGGATACTCTGCATGCAGTCTCTTAATGGCAATTGGCTTATGGTTCCTAGGAACACATTTATATACTCTGCTTGTAGCACCGCAGCCAATTATATATTTCTCATTCAAATTTTCTGTCGTTCTCATTATATCTTCGTACATGTATCCTGCCATGTCCTTGTGCAATATTACTGACCTTGGACAACCTGGTCAAGACATAAAAGCATTTTCTCAAAAGGGGCATAGATATTGATGTTGAGATAATACTTTTATTCTTTGATATTATCCAGAGTAATAAGAAATGAGGTACAATACCTTGACCCATTTTGCTTTCTGAACTTTCAATAAATGGCTTAGGCCGATTTGAACAGTATAGAACTATCACGATCACACAGAATAATATCACTGAACCCAATGAGATGCAAAC
>JZKD02S0351004.1:3248-18971 GCA_000966675.3 Picea glauca
CAGGTATTGGGACACTTTTTTTTGAGTTTCGAAAAAAAAAAAAAATATTGACGGTCCATAAAAAATTTTTTTTTTCAAAAATCAACTTGAGCATATAGGTTCGGCTATCACCCCAACTTTTGCATCTCGTTGCATTTTTCTTATGCTATAGGATCGATCCCATCCGGTGGTGACACGGAACCATCATATCTGCTATAAAAGTGTCGCGACTTGGTGGTAGAGCTTACCAAAACATGGATGCCCTAGGTAGGTCCTGGTTACATTATGGTGTCCATGCCGTTTCTAACAACACTGTAGGCTTGGGAGTCCATATAGTATTTCCTGAATACGAGTTTGAGCCTCATTTGCATGGGTATTTTTTCACTCTTTGTCTTACCCTCCAGACTCCCAAAACATAACAGGTCTCCTTTTAAGCCCTTTTCAGACCTCTAAACATGAAAAGATTGTCAAGCGATCTTGTGACCTTTCACGCTCGTTAAAATGAAATTTGAAGTCACTTCTTTCCGGCGGAAGTTTACCCATTTTTTGGTCTGGATGGTCAACTGTACGAACAAAGGAATACTCTATTGAATTCCCATTCTTTAGAAGAGTATCTTCAGGTATAATTTTATTCCTTTTTTCGGGCCTGAGGGACTAAATTTACAAAAAAGAAACCCCCACGGAGTCCATAGTTAAGCTCTTTTGAGACTCCCTAAAATTGAAAATATCGTCGAGTGACCTTATTATTTCACACTCATTAAAATGGTCCAGAAGAACATTCCTGACAGAGTCCATAGTTAAGATTTTTTCAAACTCCTTAAAAGTGAAAAAATAGCCGAGTGATCTTATCCTTATCACACTCATTAAAATGGTTCTTAATCGACGTCTAATCGATGCTAGTTTATCCCTTTTTCGAACCGACTAGACTATCTTTGAAAAAGGTACCCCAGTGGAGTCTCCTTTTATGCTTTTTCAGACTCTCTAAATATGAAAAACCACCGAGCTTCCCTTCTCTGGGCTTGTTAAACTTACATCGAAGGACATTACCATTGTGTGTTCTATCAACCACATTTGCATACCTTATCCATCAGCCTTATGACAATTTGCTTCTGCATCTTAACACCTTTGGTCACCGGAGGATTTTTCCCGAGTATTATTTCACCAGAACATCAGTCTTGTCCTTGTGCCTTGAGCTTGTATGTTTGTCGTACTCGTTCCTCCATTGTAACGTAATATTCCTTTATTCTTTTTCAAAAATGATCAAAAAGAACAAAAAAATCAAATATACCCCAAAAAGAGGATGGGAAAGGTGTTTTCTTTATTGGCAACATCATGAGTAGCCCTTGGATAAAGCACATCTGTCTGTTTGAGCATCAGACTATGGGATGTAGTACGACCTTAGGAAGATTTTTCTCACTATATAGAGTTGTGTCCTCCACCGTTTGGTTACTCTTCCAAACATATGGAGAGTCTGTGTTGCCTCCTGCTTCATAGACTTATGATTAACAAATATGTTGCTTGAGTCTTATCACTTGTCGTGCTATTGTCCAAGGGAAGTTTGTCACTGAGCCTGATTCGACCCCTCTGCAATATGTCTCTTTCCCGCATACCCGACCATCCTGAACGTCCAATCAAGCCTTTATTCGAAATCATTGAAGCCTTCAGTCCAATCATCAAGATTATCAAGTCCATAATCGACGAGCCATCGAAGACCTCTGGGTAGTGCAGTCGTACACTCATAGTACACTCCTACCTGAGTTTTAGAAGATTTTGAAGTTGTTGCTCGAGCTCTGAAGTACAACCATCAGGCCGAATCAGCTTTTGGGAGATGGATACTCTATATGTATATCTTTCGGATTTCGAGATGTAGCTCCATTGTGTATTATTTGCGGCTACTCTTTATAGTTATTTGACATGGATCTACAGTGTATTTGATTGGTAGCCATGGTTGTATTTTATACCGAGCATGGATATGCCTGCCTCGGTGAGACATTTGTTATTTTGCAGATGGCACCTCCTGATTCCTGATTCTTGGGCTCACTCATTCAGCATATCAGTACAGATTGGTAAAAGATTGGTAATGTATTTTGGCCATCAAATGCTCTTCTGACCTCACACATTAGGGGGCATCTGTTATAACCCTAAATTGCACCACACATGCTTACATGGCATCAAGCCAACTCATATCCCTTCATTGCCAAAACATCTGCTGAAAAACCTCTTTAAAAATCCTCTTGGGTCAAGGCCCACATGCCCTAACCCACAACTGCACGCGTGTGAACACTCGTAGGCATAATACAGCCCGCGTTTACCTAACAAAACACAAAAATAGGAAAGTTGTCGACGGGACAAAAATCTATGGGTCAGTTAACTAAAACTCCCGGCCATGCATGGCCGAGAGTTCATCCAAAACCCTAGCTCCTTCTAGCCTATAAAAGAAGGGGTAGGGGTACCATTTGAAGGAGGAAAATTATAGCGAAGAAACTCTTCCCATTTGCTGAATCCATTGTCCCAACCCTTTAGCCTTTCCTCAAGCCTAAGGAGAATTAACACAAAGCATTTGGAGGACAAAAGAAGAGGAGGAGCCCAGGATTAGGATTAAGGAGCGGTGGTTGGTCTCGATTTTGATTGTAAGTTGATTCATTTTGAAAATAATAAAAGAATACTTTTCCCGTCCCAATGCATGAGTTATCTATGATTTGTTTAATTTATGCTTTATTTCTAACCCTCAAGTAGAAAAGTAGCATGCATGCGCAGTGGTTTGTCTTTATTGCAGGATTATCTTTGGAAGGAGCAGAGAAAGCAAGCGGACAAAGCGCAACGGAGGATATACACCAAACATCTATAAAAGGGTTAGTAGTTCGTTTCCATGCATGTATTGTGAAAGAGGGGTTTAAGTTTTGGGGGGTAGGTTAAAAAGTAATTTCATTACGGTCAAAATCTGCATGCAAGTCTGACCCTAGTTTGCTAGTCCGTAGGGTATTTTTCCCAACAACAGAGAGGCATCTCGACTCTCCAAGTCGCGATCTCCAAAATGGAGATTAGCTTCATGCTACCTCCTCCCTTGAGCCTTCATCAATGTGACCATGGGTTATGACCAAGGGCCAATTCTGAACATGTATTTTTCATTTCATGTTTCGGGGATTCTGTGATGAGTCGCCTCGACTCTCCATGTCCCAAACTCTGAAATGGAGCTTGTCTCTTCGAGCTCTTCTCTATAGCTCTTCGATGATGTGACAACCGGTGGTGACCATAGCCTTATTCAAAAACGCATTTCGGCATTTCGGCATTTCGGCATTCCTGTTGCAAAGTGTTTCAACACTCCAACTCCCGGTATCTGAAACCAACACCAAAAGGTGTTTTTCGCATTTTGGCATTCCGACATTCCTTGTTATGAAGTGTTTTGATGTTCCATCTCCCGATATTCAAAATATACACAAAAAGGTGTTTTGGCGTTTCGCATTTCGCGACTTCAGGACTCTTGTGATGAAAAGTTTCGACTCTTGATTCCTCCAACTCCCAGTATCCAAAACTCCGATTGATGTGCCTGTTTTGGGATTTTTGGTGTTTCGCATTTTGGCACTTCGGGACTCCTGTGTTGAATATTCTCAATTCTTGACTCCTCCAAGTCCCGGTATCCAAACCTCTGGTCGATGTGCCTATTTCGGGTTTTCGAGGTTTTGCATTTCACGATTTTGGGACTCCTAATGATGAAGGGTCTCGACTCTTCCAACTCCTGGTATCCGAAATATTCCTCCTGCTTTCGGGATTTTGGTGTTTCACATTTTGTGATTCTGGGACTCCTGATGATGAAGAGTCTCGACTCTTCCAACTCCCAGTATCCGAAACTGTCCTCCTGCCTTCAGGATTTCGTAACCCCACTTCACCTTTCTCTTTAAAGAACATGTAGGTTCTCCTAGATCCAACATCGGTCGAACCTCAGGCTCGGATATGACATTCATCGGGAATTCTCAATGGGATCCAAATATCTCTATCACTTCTCCTCCTGGGATTACATTGTCCCTGTTTTTGCATCGTTGCATACTCTGATCTTGCCATCAATGACAAGCACACCTACCTATAAACATTCCAACAGGAACAATACACAAGATGGACCACCCTAAGTTAGGAAAGGAACCAAACAATACCTGATTTCACCAATATTTTCCATACCCTGTGCACCAAATTGGGTATCAAAGACTCTAAATGACATCCGGTTCTAAAATACCGCAGGTTTCTGCATAGATACATTGTTACACCTCAAAATTACTCACTTTGATAGTGTCACAAGTGTCATCATTACAAGTGTTGTAAGTGTCGCATCTTGTCCGCAAGTGTCGCATCTTGACTACAAGTGTTGCAAGTATCACAAACATCATGCTACCATATTTCCCATGGCGTGCCTCTAATGACATCACAAATACACTTAAGACACCTCAAAGACTAGTTTGGAAGAAGAGAAATTAGTTGATAGGAAGCAAAAACCTTTTTCCATTGGAAAAAACACAAAAAAAAATGGATTTTGGAGAGGAGTGCTCCCCTAACCACTATCAAGAAGTGTTGGTACTCCCTGAGCCTCTTTGGGGGAGTGTTTGAGCACCTTGTGTACCCTTTTGGGGGAGCGCTACCCTTTTTTTGGAAAATTCTGGGTTTGTTGAGGAAAATCATGGAAGAATCCCTCAACTCCTGAAGGTAGTTGGATTTGAATAGATGGTCAAGGCATGATCTTAGGGAAGATCCTCAACTGAAGGAGAGGAATCCTCAACTTATCCCAAATATATCTCAAGTGGTTAGACTTATCCAAGGTTATATAAGGAGGCCTTCTCATGGTGAAAGCTACAAGGAAGATTGAGAATTATACCTAACTTATGATCTCATAAGAAGGTATTGAGAATGGAGATTGGGAATTACATAAAAATTATGATATCATGAGTGATATTCCATCAAATAAATCAGTGGAGATTACTTGAGAAAAGCGGTTGGACAAGGAGAACTAGAAGAAGTTGTTGCACCTTCATTCAAAGGATTGTCGGTACTTTTACTTGTTCTCATTAATATAATCAATGCTTGGCCTGTTTCTTTCAAACTTGTGCTTGTTCCAAAAGAGTTTTTCTTCTGTAGATGGATCCATGATTGAGCTAATATCAGTAGAGTAGGAAGTCCATTGTATCTTTTCTTGTTTCGCAGGACCTATCAAGGAGCTCGAGATCAAAGCTCAGCCTGGACTTTGCAGGGACAAACGTCATTAATAAGGTACATATCTTTCTCCTTCTCTTTCATTTATTAGCTTGATTAGATATAAAAGGAAGTCAATGTCCATTTTAAGAACTTTGTTGTCTTGGCCTTAGGATTCTAGAGACCAAGAGGGAATCCACTTGTCTGCAGGGGGATTCACGTACAACAGAAATTGGTGACTCCACTGGGGAGGAGCTCTGATTTTTGTTTCCATTCCTAGAATTTTTTTGGCCCTTTTCCCACTAATTTGATCTTCTCCATATTGTCTTTTTTATTCTTAGATTGGTTTGATTGCATCTTTATCTCATCATGATCACCTTGATTGACTGAATTTTCCTGAATTTTCGAGTTTCTGGGAACTTTTCTGAGATTTTGTAGCAGATCACTCCCCTTCCCTTGTTAGCAGAGTGCCAACACTCCCTCATGGTATTAAACAGAGTGTTGGAGCACTCGAGTACCCCTTACACCAGAGTGCTACCCCATTTTCAGTGAAAAACCCTCTAGTTTTTCAATTTTTGGGTTCAGTTTTTGCCTTTTGCATTTGCTCAGAGTCTCATACTCTCAGTCCATCTTGGTATTGGCCTTGAATACCCTGTTTTCTAAGGATTCATCCTCTTTTGTTTGGATTTTTTGACATATGTCCTTACTTTGCAATAACTCTTTGTCCTTCACGATTTAGAGTCAATTTGTCGTTTTCTTCTCGTTTATTTGAATGAGTGAAAACTTTGTAAGGGGTTTCAAAGGTCTTTTGTAATTTTCTTTCTGATCTTTGAGTCATCTTGTCCAAACTCTTTCTCCTTCCTTTTGATTTTTTGGCTTTCCATTTCTTGTTTGATCACAACAAGGGTGTATTTTGGTTTATGTGAAGTTTTCTTCCAGATTGCTTAAATCTCACAACTCTTGAAGTCCGATTAGCATAAGAAGCTTTACATCTACTGGTTATTAGTCACATACAAACATTTTAGCATTGCAATGTATTCCTTATTGAGGACTATTGCATGAGGTCATTTCATCTTGGTGTTTGACAATGAAAGGAAAATCCTTCTCCTTCCTTTAATTAGACATTCATTGAAAGAAAAGATTGCTTATCATTTCTCATGCATGTTTTGGGAACTGAGTCATAATATCATAAGTCTTCACTCTCGTACACATCTGAGTAAACAAAAACCACTAAAATGAACTCTTAACTAAAATTTATCAGAATTTTTACATCTTTGTTAGAAAACCTACATTAGTTTAAGGTGTAGGGATTTGGAATAGGTTGAAAGGATAACTTTCCAAAGCTATCAAACAAACTTAGCATCTTCCAATAGGGAGAGAAAATCCAATTGTCATATAGGTTTTCTGGGATCCCCCTCTCACATAGGGGTTACGCACGAGGTTGCATTCGGGTGAGTTACGAATATTATCCCTCTTTGGTTCAACTGTTTGTAGTGGTCGGATCGTATATTGGGGGTCACTTGAGGGTATACCCACGATTATCTATGGGAGCCTCTCGATTTAATTTTGGACTTGTTATCCTGCCCGTACGTTCATATCGGACTATCGACTATACCCGCCTAGGGACTGACTGTGAATTGGTGACCTTAGTAGCCATATTATTTAGGGTCTTACATGAGGTGACGGTGAAGGGAAGTCTCACTGTACCTGGAACAGACGTTGGTAAAACTCACTTGGGATCCTTGGAGGGTAAATCCACAATTACTGCATGGAATATTTCACCAACGCGTAAGTTTGTTAAGCAAGTCGCCAACGTAACTGATCCACCCGCTCCACCCTTGACTCTTCCTATTTTTATCTCGCGACATTGGATTTCATCACCAACTAGTGGTTTCATTGTGGGAAGGTTTTGTTTGATTGTTTGCTTCTCAAATTCATAGCGTGTGTTGGTTGTGTTACTTAGTGGACCTTAGGTAGAGTCAGTGTTAATGGCATCAAATCCTAAGAGTACCAATGGAGGAACCCATTCTCCTAGAGAACCTTATATCTTTCCTTCTTTTGGAAACATTGGTCCTCCGTACATTGCCACACTGAGTCTTCCGGGACTCACTATCGGATTACCGGTTTGGTTGTTTCCCACTCCGGTGATTTCGAATCCTCCCAATGTTTCAACTGCACCTAATACTTTAGATGTTAGTACACCACCCACACATCAACCTCACATCGACTTTTCACCTTCTTCTCCCATTAAGTCTCCTTCCATTTCTCCTTCTTCTCCTAGTGAAAGCTCTAAAGCAAGTAGCCAAGTTGATCAGAAGAAGAAGAAACGGAAAAAGAAGAAGAAGAAGAGCCTGAAAAGGACCAAGGCCCCAACAACATCAAATGTTGGATCTAAGCAACCAACTATTATTAATAGTACTAGGAGTGTTGATGAGGTCAACAAGATTAAAATGAAGAATCCAAAACCCAAATTCCCTTGCAGTCTTTGTAAGGGTGACCACTTTCTGAGGGATTGCCCTGGTATTCCCAAGGTATTAGAAATGTGGTCCTCCATGTCATCGGCCTCTGCCGGTCATACCGATGATACCCCATCAACTAGTGACATTAAGGTTGGTAAGAAGAAGACAACTGTCAAATTCCCTTGCATGTTATGCAAAGGTGATCATTATTCTCACCTTTGTCCTTGTGTGGACGAGGCTTCTTCTCTTTTGGAAAAACTTCAACTTCCAAAAATTTATCGTAATCTTTCCTCCAACCCATCGTTATTTGATGGACTGATCAATCCGGTTCCATCCCCAATCAATCTGGTTGATCAGGTGGTCAATATAGTTTCATCCTCGGTTGAACCACTCACCAAAGTAGTTGATCTGGTTTCGTCATTGATCAGCCCTACTCTTCATCAAAAGAGTGTAACCCAAGTAATCGATCCTTTTTCATCCTTGGTTGACCCCACTCTCCCATTAGAGAGTGACACCGAAGCGGTCGATCCATTTCCACTCATTGACCCCATTCTCCCCTTGGAGAATGAAACCCCAAGTGGTCGATCGGGTTCTATCATCAGTCGATCCCACTCCTCCTTTGACAAGTGCCAAAGTGGTTGATCCAGTCCCCCCCTTGATCAGTCCCATCCTTCATCCAAAGAGTGCCAAAGTGATTTCTCTAGTTACATCATCGGTCAATCCTACTCTTCCTCTGAAGAGTGCCAAAGTGGTCGATATGATCCCATGATCGGTCAATCCTACTTTCTCTCTAGAGAGTAAACCCAATACTGCCCATGTTTTTCACATTGATACAGAATCTATTATGCTGGGGGGCATTCCTCCTTCTCCCTCGAAAACCCCTCCAAGCAATGAGGCCATCCTTTTTGATTGGGGTGTGCTAACTGGACCTCGTCTTCCCTCTCACATTCCTTTCCAAATTACAGTACAGGTTTGTGGTCGGGACATTCCTCACATGTTGATAGATGAAGGTGTGTCCATTAGTATTTTTTCCTTTGTTGATTGGCATGCTTTAGGTTGTCCTCAGCTTGCGTCGGTTACACAGCATATCTTAGCTTTTAACAGAAGAACTAGTCAACATTTAGGGACCCTTCCTCAGCGTCCAGTAACTTTGGGAGGGAAAACTTTCTTTATTAATGTCATGGTGGTCCGAGATCCCTTGGATTTCTTTTTACTCCTTGGGCGGGATTGTGTCTATTCCATGAAATCTATTGTGTCCACTCTTTTTCGTGTGATATAATTCCCTCATGATGGAAGAATTGTGACTATTAATCAACTTTCCTTCATCAGTCCTGACTAGATTACCTCCCTGAATGGTTCTTATATGCAAACAGTATCGCCCCCGCCACATGTTAATTATGTGGCATTGTCTCCCATGACTTAAAATTTCGACAATTTGGATCCGATAGTTGACATGGTGATCTCTTCGGTAGGGCTATCGGAGCCTGATCTCCTTACCCCTATCGCGACCCTCAACATGTGTTCCTTCCATAGTAATTTTCTTCCATCCAGTGAAGATATCTTGGAATCCATGGCTGAGATTTGTCCCTTGACATGGTGTCCTTCTGGATATTTGTTCTTTTGGAAGCCATGATCAAGAAAATTCCACGGACATAGTTTTCTTCTTTGTAGCAAGCTCATTAAAAAATGAAACAGAGGTCATGAGAATAGTTTTTCTTCTCTGTGGCAAGCTCGTTAAAAAATGAAATAGAAGTTTTGAGCATAGTTTTCCTATCTGTAGCAAGCTCGTTAAAAAATGAAACAGAGGTCACGAGCACAGTTTCTCTTCTCTATGGCAAGCTCGTTAAAAACTGAAACAGAAGCTTTAAGCATAGTTTTCTTTTATGTAACAAGCTCATTAAAAAATGAAACAACAATCTTGGGATTGAACCCACAACCCTAAGCATAGTTATTTTCCTGTGTCAAGATCGTTAAAAAATGAAACATCCACCTCTCTTGAACCTTCTTTTCATTCACTCTTATCCTTTTTCTCCATCTAGTAGAGAAATTGGTGACAACCTCAAAGTCGGTGAATGAATTGAATCTTGGAGGTCATGTCTCCAGCCTTTGATGATCATTCTGGAGTTAAGCCACTAGCTTTCAAGCCGGGGGCATCCCTAGATTAGTCTTTGTTCTTTCTCATGCTCGAAAAAACATGAGAATGTAACCGAGTAGAATTTTATCACTTTTTCAGACTCGCATGGATATACGAAAAAGGAACCCCTTGGAGTTGTCTTTGAGCTCTTTTCATACTCTCTAAACATGAAAATATTGTTGATTGATCTTGATTCCTTTCCCACTCGTTAAAAGGTTTGAAAGGGCGTCTTTCGAGTGATAATTTATCTCTTTTTCAGCCTCGTAAGACTAATATTACGAAAAAGGACAACATTGGAGTCATCTTTAAGTTGTTTTCAGACTCTCTACATATGAAAAACCACTGAGTTTACCTTCCCTGGACTCGTTAAACAATCATACATTGAAGGGCCCATATGAGACCGAACCCTTACTTCTTCCAGTTCACTAAACAAAGGAAGAGGGACTTACCAAAGGTGAGTCAAATCAAGCATGTGTTATCCTCCTCGAGCTTGTTAAATTAAAAAGAGGTACTCGTCTATCTGGATGGGGGAAAAAATTGAAGGAAGCAAGAAAAGCAGTTTTTTGAGAACACTACCAGTAGCCCTTATAGTCGCCCTTGAACACGACACTTTGTATTTGCACGCATTTTAATCTGTTGAACCTCTGCACTGAGCCAATCCTATGAGTTTCTTTTACTCCTTTGGATCACCTTACGAAAGTCACAACATCCGCTGCATTATCATTTTTTGGTCCATGTCATATTTCTGTTGTTTTTCCTCAATGTTCAAGGGAAGTATCTGCATCGAGAGTCATCCATCACGAATATCTTGTTTCAATACCCATGTCAATCCATGTTCATTTGATATACCAATTACATCTCTATGTCATTTATGTGTCCTTGATGGGGGATACATCAAGGCCCTCCTTTGATGAGTCTATTCCTGTCAACTTCAGCACATTATCCAGGAGCTAGACTTAGAAACTAGTTAGTACCTTGAGACCTACATGCCTCAATGGCAAGCCTCCTCGCATCCGATAGTGGGTTTAAATCATTGACCCCTGATAAGATGATTCCATGGATGTTCAACTTCATCTCATTCATTCGCATTCATTGGAATGTACTAGAGTACCTTGGGAATCATTGACATTAATGGTGATCTCCCTCGCGCTTGTTAATGGTTTACATCATTGATCGGTAATTAAGTGGTTTCTGCCATGTTCGACATCAGGACATCTATTCACATGGTTATATTCATACTACATTGGGATTGGTAAGAAGACCCTGGGTTGAGTTTTCACTCTTATGTATACTTTTCCTAGGTTGCAAAGGAGTTCTTTTGAACTATGACACATATATTGTTACATAGATCCACTTTGTATTGGTTGTGGCTATGTCTTGTCATCTCATAGATCCACTGTGTATTCTTCATGACTACGATCAGTTCAAGTCATAGCGGTATAGATCCACATTGTATCTGCAGTGGCTATACAATTTTTTCAATATAATTATGGATCCACAGTGTATTTTATGGCGGACATACCTAAAAATTATTTATCACTCAAGAATAGGTATGCCTGCCTTGGGTTTTGAAACATGTCATAATATTTGTTTGATGGTTGTGTGCACATTTTTTTGGTTTCTCTGCGTCCATACCCTTGTTAGAAAAAGTCTACAAAGTACTTCAGTCATCATCATATTCTAACTTCATACTTTGGGGGGCAATCTGTTACACCTCAAAATTACTCACTTTGATAGTGTCGCAAGTTTCGTCCTTACAAGTGTTGTAAGTGTCACATCTTGTCCACAAGTGTCGTCATTACAAGTGTTGTAAGTGTCGCATCTTGTCTGCAAGTGTCACATATTGACTACAAGTGTTGCAAGTGTCACAAACATTATACTACCATCTTTCCCATGTCGTTCCTCTAACGACATCACAAAGACACTTAAGACACCTCAAAGAGTAGTTTGGAAGAAGCGAAATCAGTTGACAGGAGGTACAAACCTTTTGCCATTGGAAAAAACACAAAAAAATGGATTTTGTAGAGGTCTCCCCTACCCACTGTCAAGGAGTGTTGGCACTCCCTGAGCCTCTTTAGGAGAGTGTTTGAGCGCCCTATGCACCCTTTTGGGGGAGCACTACCTTTTTTTTGGCAAATTATGGGTTTGTTGAGGCAAATCAGGGAAGAATTCCTCAACTCCTGAAGGCAGTTGGATTCGAATAGATGGTCAAGGCATGATCTTAGGGAAGATCCTCAACTGAAGGAGAGGAATCCTCAACTTATCCCAAATATCTCTCAAGTGGTTGGACCTATCCAAGTTTATATAAGGAGGCCTTCTCATGGTGAAATGTACAAGGAAGATTGAGAATTATACCTAACTTATGATCTCATAAGAAGGTATTGACAATGGATATTGGGAAGTACATCAAACTTATGATCTCATGAGTGAGATGCCATCAAAGCAATTAGTGGAGATTACTTGAGCAAAGGGGTTGGACAAGGAGAACTGGAAGAAGTTGTTGCACCTTCATTCAGAGGATTGTAAGTACTTTTACTTGTTCTCATTAATATAATCAATGCTTGGCTTGTTTATTTCAAACTTGTGCTTGTTCCATATGAGTTTGTCTGCACTAGATGGATCTATGATTAATCTAATATCAGTAGAGTAGGAATTCCATTGTATCTTCTTTTTTTTACAGGACCTATCAGGGAGCTCAAGATCGAAGCTCATCCTGGACTTTGCAAGGACAAACGTTGTTAATAAGGTACATATCTTTCTCCTTATCTTTCATTTATTAGCTTGATTATATCTAAAAGGAAGTCAGTGTCCATGTTAAGAACTTTTTTGTCTTAGCCTTAGGATTCTAGAGACCAAGAGGGAATCCACTTGTCCGTAGGGCGATTCACCTACAACATACATTCAAAAATAAATGGAGTTTTTGGACATCACATCATTGGGTACAACTTATAGATATGTTGTCAAGATCAAGAAAAATTTTAAGTTGAAGAGGCGAGAGATTGGATCTGCAAAATCCTCATAGTAAAAGAAGGGAAAAGGCGTCCTCAACCCACTAAAAAAGGGACATAGCAAAGATTTCCACTCGGAGGACAACCAATCCAAGCCGCAACATAAGAAGGGTAATGAGAATTAAAAGAAGGACATGGGAAAATGGTGTGAATACCATAAAATCCCTTGGAACAACACCAAAGAATGCCACTCCAAGAAGTCACTGATGGTTGAGTTGAACGCTTCCGAGTCAGAGGAAGAGTTTGACTCTAAATCAAATCCAGAAGGAGGGAAGCAGATTATCAATGTCGAAACTAGAGCCATTGTCACTACCACCAAAGTCTATCCAAGCAAACGAGAAGAACCAGAGGAAGGGAAATGCCTCTTTCACTCATATATGTGGGTAAATGCGGCTCCACTTCATTTCATTGTCGATAGAGGAATTCATAAGAACCTGATATCAACATAGGTCGTCAAGTAGCTAGACCTCTTGACGACACCACACTCGCATCCCTACACCATGGGTTGGCTTCGTCAAGGAAGAGATCTTTGCGTCAACCAACAGTTTTGTCTTCTCTACGGCATCAATCCCTTCAAAGATGAGATATTGTGTGATATTTCTCCCCTTGAAGTTTGTGATGTTCTTTTAGGACAACCATATTTTTGGAAGCAACGTGATTCTTATGAGTATAGACCCCACACTGTTATTATTACTTCAGGTAGAAAATTATACAAGATATCAGAGGTAGCACCACCTACCACTATTTATTTAATCTATGTTAAGAAATGCAGTAAGTTCATTTCACGGACTAGGAAGTTTGTCTTCTTTGTGATCTATGCTCATAGTAAGCAGAAGATCGCTGCCACATCTGTGGCCTCTACATAAATCATCTCTTTGCAGCAGAAGAAAGTGGACGGGATCATGGAAGAGTACATAGACATCTTCTCCTCACCCACATTGGTATCGATGCACTACCAAGTCAAGAATCCAATTTATCTAATCCCCAGTGAAACTCTGCCTAATGGACCAATATATCGTCGCTCGTTGATGGAAAATGATGAAATCAAGCATCAGATATAATAGCTACTTCAAACCCAACTCCTCCCCTTGCAGAAGCCCGATTATACTAGTTCAGAAGAAATATGATACTTGGTGACTCTACATTGATTACCGAGCATTAAACAAAATCACACTCAAGAATCGATACCTAATTCCCCGAATTGATGACCTTCTTGACCAGCTCAAGGGGGAAAAGTTCTTCATCAAGATTGACCTAAAATATGGCTACCATCAGGTTCCCATCAAGCCAACTGATGTATCGAAGACAACTTTCAAATCTAAAGAAGGTCTCTTTAAATGATTGGTCATGCCCTTTGGCTTAACAAATGCACCAACAACTTCCATGAGGCTAATGGATGATGTATTGAGACCCTTCTCCAACTCTTTTATGGTGGTATATTTGGATGACATTCTCATCTTCAGTAGAACTTGGGAGGAGCACATCAACATATTCAACGCAATTTGAGCACACTGGGGCAACACAAGTTGTATGCCAATTTGGAAAAATTCTCCTTTGGCATGAACATGGTCCAATAATTGGTATACATTGTTGATGAGCATGGGGTACATGTGGATCCAGCTAAGATCCAAGTCATCCATGACTAGCCATCCCTGACCACACTAACCGATCTTTGAAGCTTCTTGGGACTTGCCAACTTCTATCGACGGTTCATGTTGGGATTCTCCCATCTTGCATGGGACCTTAGCCAAGTTACCAAGGGTGGTGGAAAGGAAAATTTCACATGGGGGAAGGCACAACAATGAGCATTTGATGATCTAAATCATCTCTTGTACTCAGCTCCAGTACTCTCCTTACCTGATCTCCAACAACCATTCGAAATTGATATTGATGCATCCAACTATGTTGTAGGTAGAGTTCTCACTCAGCATGGTCATCAGGTAGCATACCATAGTGAGACACTCTTAGATACTATCTAGAAATACCCCACCTATGACAAGGATATGTATTCCATTGTACAAGCATGTCGTCAATGGAAACAGTGCATTCTGGGAAAGGAGACAAACATACACAATAATCACAAGCCTCTATAATTCATACAGACATAGGGGAAGTTGCAGAATGACCGCCATCAGAAGTGGTCCACCTACTTGCAACAATTCCATCTCAACATCAAGTATAAGACAAGGAGCACAAATTGTGTCATTGACTACCTTAGTCGACCTCCCATTGTTGCACTCACCACCATTCTCCATTCATGTGGGCATGAGGCATCTGAGTGGCCCCAAATTTATCAGTAAGACCTGGACTTCACCACCACCTATAAGATTTTGGGTACAAGCGCGAATGTTACAACTTTTCACATTCAGGATGGATTGTTGTGCCATTTGTTCCATCTCTTTGTTTCTGCAAGCGAGTGTGCAAAGATGATTTGGGAGGCTCATGATAGTCGAATGGAAGGACTTGGCATGGAGAAAACTATGTTTGTTCTACAGAAACATTATTATTGGCCAAAACTTTGATAGGACGTCAACAAGTATATCAGATCTTGCACTACTTATGCCATTTCCAATCCAACCATCAAGAATAAACGATTATCACCCCTCTTCCTACTCTTGATAGCCCTTGGGAATCCATCTCGATGGATTACATGTCTAGCCTTCCATCCACCAAGCAAGGAAATGATTATGTGTTTGTGGTGGTTGATCGGTTTTCAAAGATGGTCATTCTCATAGCTTGCAAGAAGAGAATCGCAGTGGCAGATACTTTCAATCTTTTCTTTGAATGAATGTAGGTCTATTTTGGGATACCACAGACCATCATATTCGATTGGGACAAAAAGTTCCTCCGCATATTTTGGTCAAGTCTCTGGTCACTGTTGGACACCAAGCTCACTAAATTCACTGCCTTCCACCCTCAAACTGATGGAGAAATGGAGGTCATCAATTGAATGATTGTGCACATCTTG
>JZKD02S0351026.1:0-18970 GCA_000966675.3 Picea glauca
AAAAAAAAAAAAATATCTGTGTCCTTAAGGCTTAAGATGAGGAATTTGTTGTATAATAGTAGTTGATTCCCATGTGGCATCTTCTGGTGGAGTATCCTTCCATTGAACTAACACTTCTTGGTTGGTGCATTGATGGAGAATATGCTCTCATGAATCCAATATGGCTTGTGGTTGCAACCAAATGGAACCTTCTTCATCCAACTTGGGTAGACTGGCCTGAGTTGGCACTTGGTGCCAATCACTTTCTTTAGGAAAGAGACATGAAAAACAAGATGTAGCAAGGAGTGACTAGGCAAAGCGAACTGATAGGACACTGGCCCCACATGTTTGTTAATAGTATAAGGACCATAAAATTTAGGGGCAAGTTGCTGACCCTACTAAGTTTTGAGAGAAGTCTTCTTGTATGGTTGTAGGCAAAGAAAAACATGGTACCCTTCAACAAATTGATGTTCAGAATGACCCTAATCTACTTGTTGCTTCATGCAGTTCTGAGAGATGACAAAATTTTCTTTGAGAGTATGGAGAATGGTCATGTGGGATGTAATATTACGGTCCAACTTCTGAACCTTGGAGACACTTGGCATGTATGGGAGAACTGATGTTGAGTTTTGTCCGTAGAATGCTTCAAAAGGAGTCATGCAAGTGGCCATATGGTAAGTGGTGTTGCACCACCATTCAACTAAGGGTAACCGCTGAATCCACAGATGTTGTTTGTCAGACAAAAAAAACCTCAATATGTTTCTAGACACTTGTTGACCACTTCCATTTGGCCATCCATCTGGGGATGATAGTGTTAGGAAATGAGGAACGATTCCACACTAAACCTAGAAGAAGAGAGGAGGAAAGATTCAAATAATAAATTAAATGACAAAGAAAACACCCATTACAAAGAGATTTTACCCTGGAAACCCAGCATTCCTTGAGTGATATGCTCTCTTGTTGTCTTATTGATTCAGAATAAAAGGTTACATGACTAACCTTGGTCCACACCTAAGACACAATCAACATCATACCTGATTTATTTACACAAGAATAACCCTGTAGCCAATTCAAATTACATCTGCATGACCAAAAGCCTCTACGATTATTGTTTAGCTATTCATTATCATTTTACAACATTACAACACACCTTCTTTATAGGATTTACAATAGGAAAAAACCTAAATAAAAGGCACCCAAAGAAAGTTACAGATTCATGCAGATCATTGGCTACAAAAACCATGAATCTCGAGATTTTGTTACAATCGAATACCAAGTCGGATTACCAGTCGACTACCCATTGACCTTCATTCGATCTATAATTAGTTTCCACACGCCGTCCTTTTGACGTCTTCAATTTTTTGTCGATGTATTCGACATCAAATTTACCTGGTCGAACCACCTCAAACTTTGACTTGCTATCGATGTCTTCGACTTGGAATTTACCTGGTCGAACCAACTCAACCTTCGACTTTCTGTCGATTCCTTCTACTTCGATTATCAGTCGATCCACCTCGACTAGACTTTTAATGCAAATAATATACCGGCCCAACATTCTCCCACTTTTTGTTTTCTTTTATAAAACTGAGAGATCTCTGAACTCTTCTTCACAGACCCAAGGCCGAAATACGCATTCCCTCTCTGCACCAAGATAATTTCACAACACTCACAGACTTGGTCAAAGAGTCTGCTATGTTTTCCAACATGTCTAGTTTCTCCGACAACACCTTGTTTCTTTCCACCATGTCTCTCACGAAATGGTATTGTGCATCAATGTGATTAAAGTCTTAGAATGATAAGATGGGTTCATTTCCAGGAATATTGTAGTTTGACTGTCGCGACCTATCTTCATAGAGTTTTGCTCAAACTCGATTCCTGAACACAAAATTTTTAGCCATACTACTTCTTTACTTCCATGAGTGGATTCCATGTATTTAACTTCTGTTGTTGACAAGGATATGACCACTTGTCACTTACTCATCTAGCTGATTGCTCCACTGAACATATTGAATACATATCCATTGGTCGACCGTCGTCAATATAGATCTCCAGCTCTGTCGGCACTGACAAATCCATGTACATTTACTTCACTGTCATCTTCAGATTTTCCTTGGTAGCATATAGCATAATATTTTGTGCCACATAAATACCTAGATATTCTCTTGATAGCTGTCGAATGCTCCTTCCTAGGTGTCAATATGTACCTACTCAACACTCCCACTACATGGGAAATTTTTGGTCGAGTGCAGATCATCACATAAATTATACTACCAACAACACTTGCATAGGGAACACATGTTGTCCATGTCCTTTATTTCCTCCTGTCTCCTTGGACATTGTTGAAAAATTATCATTTGTTCCCATAGGAATTGACACCTTCATAGGTTTGCAATTGTGCATGCTGAAAATTTTCAAGGCTGTTTCATTATACTTATTTTGGTTCAACTAGATATTTATAGTTGCCGATCTCTCTTGATCTCCATTCCTAGAATGAAGTTCGNATATCTGTGTCCTTAAGGATTAAGATGAGGAATTTGTTGTATAATAGTAGTTGATTCCCATGTGGCATCTTCTGGTGGAGTATCCTTCCATTGAACTAACACTTCCTGGTTGGTGCATTGATGGAGAAGATGCTCTCATGAATCCAATATGGCTTGTGGCTGAAACCAAATGGAACCTTCTTCATCCAACTTGGGTAGACTGGCCTGAGTTGGCACTTGGTGCCAATCACTTTCTTTAAGAAAGAGACATGAAAAACAAGATGTAGCAAGGAGTGACTAGGCAAAGCGAACTGATAGGACACTGGCCCCACATGTTTGTTAATAGTATAAGGACCATAAAATTTGGGGGCAAGTTGCTGACCCTACTAAGTTTTGAGAGAAGTCTTCTTGTATGGTTGTAGGCAAAGAAAAACATGGTACCCTTCAACAAATTGATGTTCAGAATGACCCTGATCTACTTGTTGCTTCATGCAGTTCTGAGAGATGACAAAATTTTCTTTGAGAGTATGGAGAATGGTCATGTGGGATGTAATATTACGGTCCAACTTCTGAACCTTGGAGACACTTGGCATGTATGGGAGAACTGATGTTGAGTTTTGTCCGTAGAATGCTTCAAAAGGAGTCATGCAAGTGGCCATATGGTAAGTGGTGTTGCACCACCATTCAACTAAGGGTAACCGCTGAATCCACAGATGTTGTTTGTCAGACAAAAAAAACCTCAATATGTTTCTAGACACTTGTTGACCACTTCCATTTGGCCATCCATCTGGGGATGATAGTGTTAGGAAATGAGGAACGATTCCACACTAAACCTAGAAGAAGAGAGGAGGAAAGATTCAAATAATAAATTAAATGACAAAGAAAACACCCATTACAAAGAGATTTTACCCTGGAAACCCAGCATTCCTTGAGTGATATGCTCTCTTGTTGTCTTATTGATTCAGAATAAAAGGTTACATGACTAACCTTGGTCCACACCTAAGACACAATCAACATCATACCTGATTTATTTACACAAGAATAACCCTGTAGCCAATTCAAATTACATCTGCATGACCAAAAGCCTCTACGATTATTGTTTAGCTATTCATTATCATTTTACAACATTACAACACACCTTCTTTATAGGATTTACAATAGGAAAAAACCTAAATAAAAGGCACCCAAAGAAAGTTACAGATTCATGCAGATCATTGGCTACAAAAACCATGAATCTCGAGATTTTGTTACAATCGAATACCAAGTCGGATTACCAGTCGACTACCCATTGACCTTCATTCGATCTATAATTAGTTTCCACACGCCGTCCTTTTGACGTCTTCAATTTTTTGTCGATGTATTCGACATCAAATTTACCTGGTCGAACCACCTCAAACTTTGACTTGCTATCGATGTCTTCGACTTGGAATTTACCTGGTCGAACCAACTCAACCTTCGACTTTCTGTCGATTCCTTCTACTTCGATTATCAGTCGATCCACCTCGACTAGACTTTTAATGCAAATAATATACCGGCCCAACATTCTCCCACTTTTTGTTTTCTTTTATAAAACTGAGAGATCTCTGAACTCTTCTTCACAGACCCAAGGCCGAAATACGCATTCCCTCTCTGCACCAAGATAATTTCACAACACTCACAGACTTGGTCAAAGAGTCTGCTATGTTTTCCAACATGTCTAGTTTCTCCGACAACACCTTGTTTCTTTCCACCATGTCTCTCACGAAATGGTATTGTGCATCAATGTGATTAAAGTCTTAGAATGATAAGATGGGTTCATTTCCAGGAATATTGTAGTTTGACTGTCGCGACCTATCTTCATAGAGTTTTGCTCAAACTCGATTCCTGAACACAAAATTTTTAGCCATACTACTTCTTTACTTCCATGAGTGGATTCCATGTATTTAACTTCTGTTGTTGACAAGGATATGACCACTTGTCACTTACTCATCTAGCTGATTGCTCCACTGAACATATTGAATACATATCCATTGGTCGACCGTCGTCAATATAGATCTCCAGCTCTGTCGGCACTGACAAATCCATGTACATTTACTTCACTGTCATCTTCAGATTTTCCTTGGTAGCATATAGCATAATATTTTGTGCCACATAAATACCTAGATATTCTCTTGATAGCTGTCGAATGCTCCTTCCTAGGTGTCAATATGTACCTACTCAACACTCCCACTACATGGGAAATTTTTGGTCGAGTGCAGATCATCACATAAATTATACTACCAACAACACTTGCATAGGGAACACATGTTGTCCATGTCCTTTATTTCCTCCTGTCTCCTTGGACATTGTTGAAAAATTATCATTTGTTCCCATAGGAATTGACACCTTCATAGGTTTGCAATTGTGCATGCTGAAAATTTTCAAGGCTGTTTCATTATACTTATTTTGGTTCAACTAGATATTTATAGTTGCCGATCTCTCTTGATCTCCATTCCTAGAATGAAGTTCGTTGCACTGAGATCCTTCATGTTGAACTTGGAGGATAAATGCTTCTTCAACTCCTTTATTGCATTCATGTTGTTTCCAATCAACAAAATGTCGTCGACATACAATGCTACGTATATGAAACACCCACCTTCATTTTTGGAATATATGCAGTGATCAACTTTGCTTCTCACAAACCCAAAGCTAAGGATGTATGTGTCAAAATTTTGTTACCACATCCTTGGTGATTTCTTTAGACCATAAAGGGATCTCTTCAATTTTCACACCAAATATTTCTTTCCCTTTACTACAAATCCTTCAGGATGTTTCATGTAGATTTCTTCATCTAGGTCCCTGTGTAGGAATATTTTCTTTATATCCATCTGTTGTATTTCTAGATCAAATGTTGTAGCTAGAGACATTAGTACTTTAATGGAGGTTAATTTTGCAACAAGGGAAACAATCTCCTTCAACTTGGGAATATCCTTTCACTACCAGTCGATCTTTGAATTTCTCAACTTGAACTGCTACATTCATATTCTTCTTGAATACCCACTTTCTACCGATGAGATTTCTTCCATTAGTTAATTTGACTAAGTCACACATCTCATTAATGTGCAAGGATTCCATCTCTTCGACCATGGAATCCTTCGATATTTTTTCCTCTATTGAGTTGACTGCCTCCCCTCCTAACTTGGTCTCATCATCGGTGGTAGTTAACACAAATGCAGAAAAAAAGTCAGGTAGACTATACCTTTTGATTGGTTTTCTTAATTGTTCTTACGTGCTTACAACTGGGGTCGGTTTTTCCACCTCTTCTTCTGATTCAGTCGACTCATCTAAATCATCTTCTTTGTTCCTCAATTCAAACCACCCCTTCTCTAGATTATTCTCTATTTGAACAATTTATTTAGGATCGAACTTCCTTCCGACTTCTCTGAAGACCACATCTCGACTCTACACTATTTTCCTTGATGCAAGATTCCAAATATTATATCCTTTCATTCATTTTTTGTATCCAATGAAAATACACTTGACTTCCTTCTTGTATAGATTTCTCCTCTTTTCCTCGGGACCATGCACAAATGCATCACAACCAAATACATTGAGATGTGAGACTGAAGGATTCTTACCAGACCATACCTCATGTGGAGTCATTTCTACACACCAACGAAGGAGACATATTTAATATATATTTTGGAGTGTCAACTTCCTCTGCCCATAATTCTTGTGCGAGCCCAACACCACTGAGCATGCTCCTTACCTTATCCACCAATATTCTATTCATTTTCTCAGAAACTCTATTTTGATGTGGGGTATATGGTGTGGTGTTTTGGCATGATGTGCCACACTACTTGCACAAATGATCAAATTCATTTCCACATAATTCACCAATGTTGTTAGTTCTCAGCACCATAATATTCTTATATGTCTATTTTTCTACAAGAGATTTAAACTCTTTGAATTTCTTGAAAAACTCTTCTTTCTTCCTTAGGAAATATATCCATGTATTCCTAGAAAAATGATCCATGAAGGAGACATAATATAGTGATACACCAAGTGAAGGCACTTAAACATGGCCAAACACATAACTGTGAACCAACTCTAGAATCCCCTTTGCCCTTGTCTCTCCATATGGGAACCTCACCCGACTTTGTTTTCCATATATGCAATGTTCACAAACGTCAAATTTTAAATTACCTTTAGGAAAATCTTCGACCATACCTTTNATCTACTTGTTGCTTCATGCAGTTCTGAGAGATGACAAAATTTTCTTTGAGAGTATGGAGAATGGTCATGTGGGATGTAATATTACGGTCCAACTTCTGAACCTTGGAGACACTTGGCATGTATGGGAGAACTGATGTTGAGTTTTGTCCGTAGAATGCTTCAAAAGGAGTCATGCAAGTGGCCATATGGTAAGTGGTGTTGCACCACCATTCAACTAAGGGTAACCGCTGAATCCACAGATGTTGTTTGTCAGACAAAAAAAACCTCAATATGTTTCTAGACACTTGTTGACCACTTCCATTTGGCCATCCATCTGGGGATGATAGTGTTAGGAAATGAGGAACGATTCCACACTAAACCTAGAAGAAGAGAGGAGGAAAGATTCAAATAATAAATTAAATGACAAAGAAAACACCCATTACAAAGAGATTTTACCCTGGAAACCCAGCATTCCTTGAGTGATATGCTCTCTTGTTGTCTTATTGATTCAGAATAAAAGGTTACATGACTAACCTTGGTCCACACCTAAGACACAATCAACATCATACCTGATTTATTTACACAAGAATAACCCTGTAGCCAATTCAAATTACATCTGCATGACCAAAAGCCTCTACGATTATTGTTTAGCTATTCATTATCATTTTACAACATTACAACACACCTTCTTTATAGGATTTACAATAGGAAAAAACCTAAATAAAAGGCACCCAAAGAAAGTTACAGATTCATGCAGATCATTGGCTACAAAAACCATGAATCTCGAGATTTTGTTACAATCGAATACCAAGTCGGATTACCAGTCGACTACCCATTGACCTTCATTCGATCTATAATTAGTTTCCACACGCCGTCCTTTTGACGTCTTCAATTTTTTGTCGATGTATTCGACATCAAATTTACCTGGTCGAACCACCTCAAACTTTGACTTGCTATCGATGTCTTCGACTTGGAATTTACCTGGTCGAACCAACTCAACCTTCGACTTTCTGTCGATTCCTTCTACTTCGATTATCAGTCGATCCACCTCGACTAGACTTTTAATGCAAATAATATACCGGCCCAACATTCTCCCACTTTTTGTTTTCTTTTATAAAACTGAGAGATCTCTGAACTCTTCTTCACAGACCCAAGGCCGAAATACGCATTCCCTCTCTGCACCAAGATAATTTCACAACACTCACAGACTTGGTCAAAGAGTCTGCTATGTTTTCCAACATGTCTAGTTTCTCCGACAACACCTTGTTTCTTTCCACCATGTCTCTCACGAAATGGTATTGTGCATCAATGTGATTAAAGTCTTAGAATGATAAGATGGGTTCATTTCCAGGAATATTGTAGTTTGACTGTCGCGACCTATCTTCATAGAGTTTTGCTCAAACTCGATTCCTGAACACAAAATTTTTAGCCATACTACTTCTTTACTTCCATGAGTGGATTCCATGTATTTAACTTCTGTTGTTGACAAGGATATGACCACTTGTCACTTACTCATCTAGCTGATTGCTCCACTGAACATATTGAATACATATCCATTGGTCGACCGTCGTCAATATAGATCTCCAGCTCTGTCGGCACTGACAAATCCATGTACATTTACTTCACTGTCATCTTCAGATTTTCCTTGGTAGCATATAGCATAATATTTTGTGCCACATAAATACCTAGATATTCTCTTGATAGCTGTCGAATGCTCCTTCCTAGGTGTCAATATGTACCTACTCAACACTCCCACTACATGGGAAATTTTTGGTCGAGTGCAGATCATCACATAAATTATACTACCAACAACACTTGCATAGGGAACACATGTTGTCCATGTCCTTTATTTCCTCCTGTCTCCTTGGACATTGTTGAAAAATTATCATTTGTTCCCATAGGAATTGACACCTTCATAGGTTTGCAATTGTGCATGCTGAAAATTTTCAAGGCTGTTTCATTATACTTATTTTGGTTCAACTAGATATTTATAGTTGCCGATCTCTCTTGATCTCCATTCCTAGAATGAAGTTCGCTGCACTGAGATCCTTCATGTTGAACTTGGAGGATAAATGCTTCTTCAACTCCTTTATTGCATTCATGTTGTTTCCAATCAACAAAATGTCGTCGGCATACAATGCTACATATATGAAACACCCACCTTCATTTTTGGAATATATGTAGTGATCAACTTTGCTTCTCACAAACCCAAAGCTAAGGATGTATGTGTCAAAATTTTGTTACCACATCCTTGGTGATTTCTTTAGAACATAAAGGGATCTCTTCAATTTTCACACCAAATATTTCTTTCCCTTTACTACAAATCCTTCAGGATGTTTGATGTAGATTTCTTCATCTAGGTCCCTGTGTAGGAATGTTTTCTTTATATCCGTCTATTGTATTTCTAGATCAAATGCTGTAGCTAGAGACATTAGTACTTTAATGGAGGTTAATTTTGCAACAAGGGAAACAATCTCCTTCAACTTGGGAATATCCTTTCACTACCAGTCGATCTTTGAATTTCTCAACTTGAACTGCTACATTCATATTCTTCTTGAATACCCACTTTCTACCGATGAGATTTCTTCCATTAGTTAATTTGACTAAGTCACACATCTCATTAATGTGCAAGGATTCCATCTCTTCGACCATGGAATCCTTCGATATTTTTTCCTCTATTGAGTTGACTGCCTCCCCTCCTAACTTGGTCTCATCATCGGTGGTAGTTAACACAAATGCAGAAAAAAAGTCAGGTAGACTATACCTTTTGATTGGTTTTCTTAATTGTTCTTACGTGCTTACAACTGGGGTCGGTTTTTCCACCTCTTCTTCTGATTCAGTCGACTCATCTAAATCATCTTCTTTGTTCCTCAATTCAAACCACCCCTTCTCTAGATTATTCTCTATTTGAACAATTTATTTAGGATCGAACTTCCTTCCGACTTCTCTGAAGACCACATCTCGACTCTACACTATTTTCCTTGATGCAAGATTCCAAATATTATATCCTTTCATTCATTTTTTGTATCCAATGAAAATACACTTGACTTCCTTCTTGTATAGATTTCTCCTCTTTTCCTCGGGACCATGCACAAATGCATCACAACCAAATACATTGAGATGTGAGACTGAAGGATTCTTACCAGACCATACCTCATGTGGAGTCATTTCTACACACCAACGAAGGAGACATATTTAATATATATTTTGGAGTGTCAACTTCCTCTGCCCATAATTCTTGTGCGAGCCCAACACCACTGAGCATGCTCCTTACCTTATCCACCAATATTCTATTCATTTTCTCAGAAACTCTATTTTGATGTGGGGTATATGGTGTGGTGTTTTGGCATGATGTGCCACACTACTTGCACAAATGATCAAATTCATTTCCACATAATTCACCAATGTTGTTAGTTCTCAGCACCATAATATTCTTATATGTCTATTTTTCTACAAGAGATTTAAACTCTTTGAATTTCTTGAAAAACTCTTCTTTCTTCCTTAGGAAATATATCCATGTATTCCTAGAAAAATGATCCATGAAGGAGACATAATATAGTGATACACCAAGTGAAGGCACTTAAACATGGCCAAACACATAACTGTGAACCAACTCTAGAATCCCCTTTGCCCTTGTCTCTCCATATGGGAACCTCACCCGACTTTGTTTTCCATATATGCAATGTTCACAAACGTCAAATTTTAAATTACCTTTAGGAAAATCTTCGACCATACCTTTTTTATGCATAGCTTGAAGTCCTTTTTCTCCAATATGTCCCATCCTCTTGTGCCATAGCATTGTCGGGTTGAGTTTAAGATGAATTATAGAGTTGGTTTGAATCGACTCAGCTCGAGTTGAGTCGACTTCAAGAACATCGATGTTGTTGCATCCATTCGATCTGACATTCCCTAATATCTTGTATATGGTTCCAATATGAAATTCTTTCATTAATACCATTGCACCTTTGACCATATTGCTTGAATACTTCTGAAATAGAATTTTCACACATGCATCACTCATCTTGTTGACATATATCAAGTTTCTTTCCAAACCCATAACGTGTAGCACACTTGGAAGGGTTCTACTCCTCCCATCTTGTAGTATCAGTTGAACTCTTTCCTGTTCAACAATTTTGGCTGTCGATTCATCCCCCAAGAACACATCTCCTCCATATTTTTCATATTTGTAGAGCCATTCTCTACGTGGTGTCATATGATAGGATGCTCCTGAGTCAATCAATCAAACATATTGATTCAACTATGTACTGTTCGACACCAGGCACACATTGCCTCCCTTATATGGAGTCATCCTTCTCTCAGTTGAATGCTTCTCATCGGATCCTGTATTGACTTTCATTACCTTCGAATTGCAGTTCCTTTTGTAATGCCCATATTTACAACATTTACAACATATTTTCATTGACTAAACATGGGATTTAGATATACCCTTCGACTTAGACTTTCTACCAAGTCGGATTACCAGTTGGCCTTCATTCAATCTTCAGTCGGTTGCCACACGCTCGCCCGTCGACCTCTTATTGGTTGACCTCTTCGACTTGCTTTCGATGTCTTTGACTTCAAATTTACTTGGTCGAACTACCTCTACCTTAGACTTGTTGTCGATGTCTTCAACTTCAACTTTACCCTGTCGAGCCACCTCGACCTTCGACTTGCTGTCAATTCCTTCGAATTTGATTGTCATTCGATCCACCTCGAATATAATTTCACTGCAAAGAATATAACATCGCAACAAATAGGATATATTGATTTACAATTGGGTACCTTGGATCCTGAATAATTCTTTCTAGAAATTGCTGGTGAAGTTTGGATCAAGATCATAAACAATAGAATGAGGCATTCCATGGAGTTTGAAGTTATTATCCATAAAAAAATGAGCCACTATAGATGTTGTGAATGAGTGTTGAAGAGAACATAAATGAGCATATTTGGAGAGAAGATCCACTACCACCATGATGACTGACATATTTTTGGATTTGGGTAAGCCCACAATGAAATTCATAGAAATATCTGTCCAAATAGTAGGTGGAATCAGAATTGGTTGGAGTGTGCCAGGATTTTTGACCATCTCACCCTTATTGCATTGAAATGTATCACATTCTTCCACAAATGTGTGGAATTCCTATTTCATACAGTACTAGAAGAAATCATGTTTTACCCTTTCATAAGTTTTTGTAAAACCTGAATCCTTGACAGAAGGAGAATCATGAAATTGAAAGAGAAACTTGTATTTAAGGGTTGACTATTGGCTAAAATAGAGAATACCTTTATAGTGAAAATCTTCATTGTTCCATGAGTACCCTGAAGCATCTTGGGGATCCTGTTGCATTTTTTCAGATGATGTTGGATATTTTTGGGTCTTACCACCATTCCTGATGAGTAGTCTGAAGCCAATCAACTATAATGAATGAGAGGTAAAAGAGGGACCCTTCTTCTTCATATTTCTTGGAAATAACATCAACCACCACATTTTATTTTCCCCTTTTGTAAAGGATATCATAATCATATCCAAATGGCTTGGCCACCCATTTTTGTTGCTCTGGGGATGAAATCCATTGTTCTAGGAAGTACTTGAGGATTTGATGTTCCATTTTAATTTGGAAGCATTGTTCCAATAGATAAGGGTGCCATAGATCCACTGCATGCAAAATATCCATAATTTATTTTGCACATATTGATTGGCCCAAATGGCGGTCTAACAACTGTTTACTAGTGAAAGACAAAGGTCATCCATATTACATGAGAAATACCCCGATTTCTCTCCTTGATGCATCACATTATAGAACAAAGGTCATGGTGAAATCAGTTAAGGCCAGAACATGAGTAGTGCACATAGCTTCCTTCAAGGATTGGAAGGAGTGGTCATTTTTTGGAGTCCAACTAAAGGATTTATTTTTAAGAAGATCTATTAGGGGAGCCACATTTTTTCCATAATTTTGAACAAACTTGCGATAATATTTCATTAGACCTAGGAAACCAAGAAAAAATTTAATATTTTTAGGGTGACGCCATTTTTTCATAGCTTCAATTTTCTTAGGATCCACTCATACACCATCCTTTCCAACAATAAGACCCAGGTACTCAAATTCAGGGGTGCCAAAACAACATTTAGACCATTTGAGGAAATGTTTTTGCTTGGAGAGAAAATGGAGAAATTGATCTACATGGGTGAGATGGGTGGGCCACATTTTACAATAGATGAGAATATCATCAAAGAAAACTAACACAAATTGACAGAGGAAAGGAAGAAACACATGATTCACGAGACTTTCAAAAGTTGAGGTGGAATTATAGTGACCAAAGGGCATGACCAAGAACTCATAGTGTCCGAGTGAAAAATTCCATCTTGGGGATGTATTCCTCTTTCATACATATCTAGTGGTAGCTAGAATGGAGGTAGAGTTTGGAAAAGTATTGAGCCCCACTGAGTTCATCCAAACAATTATCGATGANTGTAGCTAGAGACATTAGTACTTTAATGGAGGTTAATTTTGCAACAAGGGAAACAATCTCCTTCAACTTGGGAATATCCTTTCACTACCAGTCGATCTTTGAATTTCTCAACTTGAACTGCTACATTCATATTCTTCTTGAATACCCACTTTCTACCGATGAGATTTCTTCCATTAGTTAATTTGACTAAGTCACACATCTCATTAATGTGCAAGGATTCCATCTCTTCGACCATGGAATCCTTCGATATTTTTTCCTCTATTGAGTTGACTGCCTCCCCTCCTAACTTGGTCTCATCATCGGTGGTAGTTAACACAAATGCAGAAAAAAAGTCAGGTAGACTATACCTTTTGATTGGTTTTCTTAATTGTTCTTACGTGCTTACAACTGGGGTCGGTTTTTCCACCTCTTCTTCTGATTCAGTCGACTCATCTAAATCATCTTCTTTGTTCCTCAATTCAAACCACCCCTTCTCTAGATTATTCTCTATTTGAACAATTTATTTAGGATCGAACTTCCTTCCGACTTCTCTGAAGACCACATCTCGACTCTACACTATTTTCCTTGATGCAAGATTCCAAATATTATATCCTTTCATTCATTTTTTGTATCCAATGAAAATACACTTGACTTCCTTCTTGTATAGATTTCTCCTCTTTTCCTCGGGACCATGCACAAATGCATCACAACCAAATACATTGAGATGTGAGACTGAAGGATTCTTACCAGACCATACCTCATGTGGAGTCATTTCTACACACCAACGAAGGAGACATATTTAATATATATTTTGGAGTGTCAACTTCCTCTGCCCATAATTCTTGTGCGAGCCCAACACCACTGAGCATGCTCCTTACCTTATCCACCAATATTCTATTCATTTTCTCAGAAACTCTATTTTGATGTGGGGTATATGGTGTGGTGTTTTGGCATGATGTGCCACACTACTTGCACAAATGATCAAATTCATTTCCACATAATTCACCAATGTTGTTAGTTCTCAGCACCATAATATTCTTATATGTCTATTTTTCTACAAGAGATTTAAACTCTTTGAATTTCTTGAAAAACTCTTCTTTCTTCCTTAGGAAATATATCCATGTATTCCTAGAAAAATGATCCATGAAGGAGACATAATATAGTGATACACCAAGTGAAGGCACTTAAACATGGCCAAACACATAACTGTGAACCAACTCTAGAATCCCCTTTGCCCTTGTCTCTCCATATGGGAACCTCACCCGACTTTGTTTTCCATATATGCAATGTTCACAAACGTCAAATTTTAAATTACCTTTAGGAAAATCTTCGACCATACCTTTGTTATGCATAGCTTGAAGTCCTTTTTCTCCAATATGTCCCATCCTCTCGTGCCATAGCATTGTTGGGTTGAGTTTAAGATGAATTATAGAGTTGGTTTGAATCGACTCAGCTCGAGTTGAGTCGACTTCAAGAACATCGATGTTGTTGCATCCATTCGAGCTGACATTCCCTAATATCTTGTATAGGGTTCCAATATGAAATTCTTTCATTAATACCATTGCACCTTTGACCATATTGCTTGAATACTTCTGAAATAGAATTTTCACACATGCATCACTAATCTTGTTGACATATATCAAGTTTCTTTCCAAACCCATAACGTGTAGCACACTTGGAAGGGTTCTACTCCTCCCATCTTGTAGTATCAGTTGAACTCTTTCCTGTTCGACAATTTTGGCTGTCGATTCATCCCCCAAGAACACATCTCCTCCATATTTTTCATATTTGTAGAGCCATTCTCTACGTGGTGTCATATGATAGGATGCTCCTGANCCTTTGCCCTTGTCTCTCCATATGGGAACCTCACCCGACTTTGTTTTCCATATATGCAATGTTCACAAACGTCAAATTTTAAATTACCTTTAGGAAAATCTTCGACCATACCTTTTTTATGCATAGCTTGAAGTCCTTTTTCTCCAATATGTCCCATCCTCTTGTGCCATAGCATTGTCGGGTTGAGTTTAAGATGAATTATAGAGTTGGTTTGAATCGACTCAGCTCGAGTTGAGTCGACTTCAAGAACATCGATGTTGTTGCATCCATTCGATCTGACATTCCCTAATATCTTGTATATGGTTCCAATATGAAATTCTTTCATTAATACCATTGCACCTTTGACCATATTGCTTGAATACTTCTGAAATAGAATTTTCACACATGCATCACTCATCTTGTTGACATATATCAAGTTTCTTTCCAAACCCATAACGTGTAGCACACTTGGAAGGGTTCTACTCCTCCCATCTTGTAGTATCAGTTGAACTCTTTCCTGTTCAACAATTTTGGCTGTCGATTCATCCCCCAAGAACACATCTCCTCCATATTTTTCATATTTGTAGAGCCATTCTCTACGTGGTGTCATATGATAGGATGCTCCTGAGTCAATCAATCAAACATATTGATTCAACTATGTACTGTTCGACACCAGGCACACATTGCCTCCCTTATATGGAGTCATCCTTCTCTCAGTTGAATGCTTCTCATCGGATCCTGTATTGACTTTCATTACCTTCGAATTGCAGTTCCTTTTGTAATGCCCATATTTACAACATTTACAACATATTTTCATTGACTAAACATGGGATTTAGATATACCCTTCGACTTAGACTTTCTACCAAGTCGGATTACCAGTTGGCCTTCATTCAATCTTCAGTCGGTTGCCACACGCTCGCCCGTCGACCTCTTATTGGTTGACCTCTTCGACTTGCTTTCGATGTCTTTGACTTCAAATTTACTTGGTCGAACTACCTCTACCTTAGACTTGTTGTCGATGTCTTCAACTTCAACTTTACCCTGTCGAGCCACCTCGACCTTCGACTTGCTGTCAATTCCTTCGAATTTGATTGTCATTCGATCCACCTCGAATATAATTTCACTGCAAAGAATATAACATCGCAACAAATAGGATATATTGATTTACAATTGGGTACCTTGGATCCTGAATAATTCTTTCTAGAAATTGCTGGTGAAGTTTGGATCAAGATCATAAACAATAGAATGAGGCATTCCATGGAGTTTGAAGTTATTATCCATAAAAAAATGAGCCACTATAGATGTTGTGAATGAGTGTTGAAGAGAACATAAATGAGCATATTTGGAGAGAAGATCCACTACCACCATGATGACTGACATATTTTTGGATTTGGGTAAGCCCACAATGAAATTCATAGAAATATCTGTCCAAATAGTAGGTGGAATCAGAATTGGTTGGAGTGTGCCAGGATTTTTGACCATCTCACCCTTATTGCATTGAAATGTATCACATTCTTCCACAAATGTGTGGAATTCCTATTTCATACAGTACTAGAAGAAATCATGTTTTACCCTTTCATAAGTTTTTGTAAAACCTGAATCCTTGACAGAAGGAGAATCATGAAATTGAAAGAGAAACTTGTATTTAAGGGTTGACTATTGGCTAAAATAGAGAATACCTTTATAGTGAAAATCTTCATTGTTCCATGAGTACCCTGAAGCATCTTGGGGATCCTGTTGCATTTTTTCAGATGATGTTGGATATTTTTGGGTCTTACCACCATTCCTGATGAGTAGTCTGAAGCCAATCAACTATAATGAATGAGAGGTAAAAGAGGGACCCTTCTTCTTCATATTTCTTGGAAATAACATCAACCACCACATTTTATTTTCCCCTTTTGTAAAGGATATCATAATCATATCCAAATGGCTTGGCCACCCATTTTTGTTGCTCTGGGGATGAAATCCATTGTTCTAGGAAGTACTTGAGGATTTGATGTTCCATTTTAATTTGGAAGCATTGTTCCAATAGATAAGGGTGCCATAGATCCACTGCATGCAAAATATCCATAATTTATTTTGCACATATTGATTGGCCCAAATGGCGGTCTAACAACTGTTTACTAGTGAAAGACAAAGGTCATCCATATTACATGAGAAATACCCCGATTTCTCTCCTTGATGCATCACATTATAGAACAAAGGTCATGGTGAAATCAGTTAAGGCCAGAACATGAGTAGTGCACATAGCTTCCTTCAAGGATTGGAAGGAGTGGTCATTTTTTGGAGTCCAACTAAAGGATTTATTTTTAAGAAGATCTATTAGGGGAGCCACATTTTTTCCATAATTTTGAACAAACTTGCGATAATATTTCATTAGACCTAGGAAACCAAGAAAAAATTTAATATTTTTAGGGTGACGCCATTTTTTCATAGCTTCAATTTTCTTAGGATCCACTCATACACCATCCTTTCCAACAATAAGACCCAGGTACTCAAATTCAGGGGTGCCAAAACAACATTTAGACCATTTGAGGAAATGTTTTTGCTTGGAGAGAAAATGGAGAAATTGATCTACATGGGTGAGATGGGTGGGCCACATTTTACAATAGATGAGAATATCATCAAAGAAAACTAACACAAATTGACAGAGGAAAGGAAGAAACACATGATTCACGAGACTTTCAAAAGTTGAGGTGGAATTATAGTGACCAAAGGGCATGACCAAGAACTCATAGTGTCCGAGTGAAAAATTCCATCTTGGGGATGTATTCCTCTTTCATACATATCTAGTGGTAGCTAGAATGGAGGTAGAGTTTGGAAAAGTATTGAGCCCCACTGAGTTCATCCAAACAATTATCGATGACGAGAATGGGGAATTTGTCCTTAATAGTAAGTTTCTTGAGGGCACAAAAATCAAGACACATGTGCCAAGTGCCTTCCTTCTTGAGGACCATGAAAACAGGGGAGGATTAGGCGCTGGTACTAGGACAGATAACTCTCGCATTTAACAATTCATAGAAAATTTTGTCAATTTCATTTTTTTGAGTAAAGGGATGATGATAAGGGAAAACATTAGGAGGAAGACTTCCTAGAACTAAGGGAATAGAATGATCATGGTCATCGCAGGAGGGGGGAAGGCCCGAGGGGGTTTGGAAAATAGTGTGATGGAGTGAAATGATAGCTTGGAGGTTGGGGTGTACTTGTGGTATGTCTACTACTTGAATGGAATGAAGTTGGGAAATGATTCCAGAATGACCTTTCTTGAGAAACAATTCCATGTGATGGGAGTTAATGATCTCCGAAGACTGTGTTGTAATCCCTTGGATTTTATATTGTTGTCCATCCTGTTAGAATTGCATGATTAAGTCCTTAAAATCCATGAGTATGTGTCTAAGGGTGCGTATCCAATCAACACCAAGAAAACTGTCACAACCACCCAAGACAATAGCAAACATGTGATATTTGAGGTTATACTGACCAATTTGAGGTGCACATTTTCACAACGCCCTCCACATTTCATAGAACCACCATTGGCAATCGTGATTTGAAAATTGTTGACAACACAAATATAACAATTGACTTCTTGGAAAAGGAAATGATGAATGAAATTATGAGTGTTTCCACTCTCAACTAGGATAATGACTTTCGTATTCTTAATGTAATCAATCAATTTGAGAGTTTGGGGGGTAGATAAACCAAAGAGAGCATGCAGTGACATCAATGTTTCAAATTCAGGAAAATCAAAGGGAAACATAATATCATCATTTGGGGGTAGTACGGCTTCAGGTGAAACCTCGACATCTTCATTAGAAACATCCTCAGAAATGGCCATAAAAACTTTCTGTTCTTTACACTTGTGCCCTTGAAAGTATTTATCATCGCAATTATAGCAAATACCATTTAGTTGGCGCTCAACCATTTTTGCCCATGTTAAATTTTGGATGTTGAGAGGAGTGGTGTTAAGGTCCTAACCCGCACATAGGTAGATCAATGTATTCGGATGTAATAAAGGTCAATATTAATAAGACCTTTCAATAAAATAGAATAAGGTGGATGTAAGAAGACCTAA
>JZKD02S0351037.1:0-18970 GCA_000966675.3 Picea glauca
TTACTTCTTATCAACCATGAAAAAACAATAATGAATCATATTTACATCAAACACTATTGGGTCCATTACCCAAACCTTTGTGCTACGGGTCTTTCTTCAAGGGTTGACATCAATGGCAACCAACCTTAATCAACACAAACCACCGAGCAAGTTTTTAAAATTTCGTTCCCAGAATTTTTGGTAGCGCCTCCTTAAGGAAATTCACCAATTTCACTACCATAAGTTAAATACTTTAGCAAAGACAAAATACTTTGGGCCTACAACTCAACTTCTCGAATACTAAGATTTTTGGAATGTATTGGTTCTTTAAGATGACTTGTGACTTTTGAAAGCCCCTTTTTAAAGACTATAAAAAATTCCTACTGACAAACTTTTGAATTAAAATGAAGACAAAACAAGCCACATAACTCAACTAAATTCTGAAGTAAGAAAATTTTGATGCTGAAAATTTTGGGTACTAACACGTGGCTCCACAGGGGATAACACTTCCATGCAAGGTGCTAAGAACAACATACCATAGTGCCTCATTCCATTTCTATTCTTGTGGAATTATAAAAAATATGAATGCTTATACATTCCCATCTCTTCTCTAAAATCACTGATACCTAAATGATCGTGCTTTGAAATCAAACCACACACTGAAAATAAATTGCAAACTAAATTTCTATGCATTAATGCCTTTTTCCATTGGACTATGGAGTCATATTCATCTAATCTACTGCAAACTAAATGCTTGGGATGCGAGTTTATTCTCCTACACTAATTAGCTAAATCTTTTTGATCAAGTAAAACAAACTTCCAATGGAACCTTTCAAGCCACTGATTAACCAATTGAATTTTTTGAACATGCTTCGACAAAATAAAAAATTGAAAAGAGATATGAAACTCATCAGAAAACGGGATTGCATACTCACGGTGAAATGATGGTGGTGAATTTAAACTGACAAAATCCTCCAAACATATTGCTACAGGATCTCAAAAACTATGAAAACCATATTCTGATTTTGGATGAGCAGTACATTCTTTCATCTGTTTTTCATGGATGAACTGGTCCTGAATGTTCTTTTTTTTTATTGTTGAAAGAACATTGTTTCAACTGTAATGCATCTCGTGATTCATGGTCAAAATAAAAAAATTCTCCACTCTTAAGAACATAAGGCAAAAATGCTTCCTTCTGCACATCAAATAAGGAATCTACTTCTCTTCCCTCTAGATAATTTGTTTCATCGTTGTCATAAATAGGTTCACTTCTAAACAATTCCATGCATATTGATGTAGAAATATGCTCCTCATTAAGAATGAGCTCACTTCCTTCTTGAGACTGTTGTTGGAAATCCTCTGTAAAGGAAAAAAATGTTGATTTCCCTTGTAATTTACCATCATTTTCAACATCAGAATCATAATATTCATCATAAATGGGTGAGTTAAAGTCCTTTGAATTTTGTAAAACATGATAATCATTATCAGAACCAATCTCTCGATCTTCTTGAAATGGATTTTGATTAGCATACATTTCATTATGATTTAGGGAAATTATTTCATCATTTGCCTTATGATGCTCTTCTTGGATAAATAATTCTTTAAAAGAATTCAAAGTAGAAAAATAATCATGTACCATCCTTATTTCTTCAAAAGATGAATGTATATGGTCTTTAATAAGTAGTTGACCTTCACAAGGATCTAGATAAACAAAATATTCATCATGTTGATAAATCAAATCATCTTCGGTATTAAAATGATAAGAGGCATCCGAGCAAATGCCACATGTATCTTCAACATTGCTAACTTGGGGAATTTCTTCATTAACTTCATCACTAAAATCCTCCTGATCTCTATTGCTAGGGGATCTTTCAAATGCCGTATGTTCACAACAATGTTCGAATAAAACCTCAACATGATAGATCCTTTTGCAATTAGCATGAATCACAACATGAAAATATTTTACTGAAGAAATGTTGGAAGGAGGTAAAGACCTGTATCATTGTCAGGCATCTCCCTCAAGAGAATACATGAACATATTCATTAACACATCCTCATGAAGAATACCTAGCTAAAGCATATATTCATGAAAATATATCAAATGTTGTGCAGGATGATCGTACTCATCTCCTCTAAATCTGGGAAGGCAGTCCCACCACTCATCCATAGTAGGTACAACATTTGGAAAACCAGGAACAATAGAAAATTCAAATGGAGCAAACTTTGCAACTACAATAGACTCCATTTGAGTATCAAATGATTTTGACATTATGGAACAGTGGAGTCTCCGGTGGATTCTTCATTCATGGAATCATCAGGTGAGTGATATGCAGTCAAATTCTATGTCTAGTTCTTGTTCACCGTTAAGAAATAGAACTATACTTTGTCGTACACCCAGGGAAATATAACTTCGTGACTTCATTCCTTGACAATGATGCCAAAATATGTTAGCGCTAGAGATTTCTCTTGAATGGAAAAGATAAACGCCTAACACATATTGAAAGATAATTTGATTGGATATGTTGGGATGCTAGTGGATTAGGCAGACTGGGTAGAAAGGTTTAAGAAGAAAATAGGTAGAAAAATGGAATTAACACAAGATCAGTGATCAAGGCCATTGGGCAAGGAGTCTCCTGTGATATTTCATGGATCAAAGGTAGGTGAATTAATTATCAGACATATTTAGATAATATCATGTATAGGTATAAGAATAAGGAAAACAATTATGGAAGACATATGCATCACTAGCAGATCAGATCTGCATAATCCATATGATAGAATATTCATGAGAAAAAATGCTTTTCGTTAATGAATAGTAGATATCTGAATAAACTCCACAAAACAGAGCAAGTACACTAAAACTTTAATGCACATGAATTCTATAGTGCATAATCTGTATTCAAACAAGAAAAGAATGGATGTAAAACACTAAGAGAGTAACAATATGATAACATAACCCACAAAAGTCTTTGATAATCAAATCCTACAGGAAGAATTTCCCATTGGGCATAAAATTTAGAACACAACTTCCTAGAAAGTCTGATCTAACCTACCTCTTCTCAAAGGAAGAGACCCCCCCTACCATTTCACATTTGATGATCTACAATTTATAGCATATAAAAATTTAGAAGTTGTTGCTATCTTTTAGTTACAAAGTTTATCATCAAACTAAAAATAACAAAAATCCCTGATCAAGAACAAGAAATATGGAACTAGTCTGCATATGGATCCTTTGCTCAAAATGTTGGCCTGGAAGTCTGGGATTGATTCATTCTATAATAGAAATATAAATGAGGATAACTATGGAAGCATTCAAAACCTTAATGTCTTGTTGTCACATTTTTACCGACAAATGAAAAATTTGTTTAATTGACTTTGCCATCAAATATGCTAACTTCTCTATAAAGGTTTTTGATGAGGTCTTCGATGCTAAGTTAATGCCTTAAAATATGAAGTTGGATTTGATCGAATAATGATCCTCTCCTTTAAATCTGGAAATGGTTTGATGGCTAAATAACATCCACTATCTCCATATCAACAATGGAAATTGGTTCCACTTCATTACAATATTGAACAACAACCTATTTTCCTCTTATTGTGACTTGAGTAATAAAAGACAAAAACACCCACTCAATAGTTCACTCCATCAATGCTCCTCGTGTCACTTGGATAGGGAATTTGAGCGATTTCACTTGGCATTGGTTGACTTCAAAATAACCAACACAGAAAATCTGGGTTGAACTATTTTGGAAAAATGCAAATTTCTCCCAAACCGTTCCTTATTTCAGGAATCTGCTTAACATACAACTAATTGGGCCCATTCTGAGAAAAACCCATGTCTCGGATTTGGCCCATTCATCACCATTTTTAGAGAAATCAAGACGAAACTTTTCTTCCGGGAAAATGACGTGAATGAAAAAAATATTTGACTGAAGACTTGGGCTTCTTTGAAAAGGTCTGGGCATGATATCAGGAGCACAAAACCATCTCATGGATTCTAAAAGAAAAACCCATGTTCCCCTTTTCTCTCTTGGATGGCGGAAACAATCAAACCATCGAGCAAGTTTTTAAATTTCATTCCCAGAACTTCCGGTAGCGCTTCCTTAAGGAAATTCACCAATTTCGCTACCAGAACTTAAATACTTTAGCAAAGACATAACTCAACTAAATTATGAAGAAAGAAAATTTTGACACTAGAAATTTGGGTACTAACAGGAACAATCATAGGATATAAAAATAGAAGAGACTAATCCAACCATATATTTTCATGCATCGGCTAGAATCAACATTCCACAAAGCCTCAATATAGAAGGATATACCAAAAATAAAAAAGGTAATAGTGTTGATTGATTTTGGTAGTACCCATAACTTCATTAATTGCAAATTAGCGAAACTCCTCAATTGCTTGGTATTTATAACACCAAAATTTCAAGTAATGATTATAGATGGAGGTAACCTAAATTGTTCAGGGAAGTACCATAGTATTAACCTCAATATGGGGGAGTATTTATTGGATAGACCCATGATTTTAATCCAAATGGGTGGTGATGATGTTGTATTAGAGGTCCAATGGTTACAATAATTTGGAATAATGGCTCTTAATTTTCATAACTTTTCATGATATTTTCCTTAGAAGGAAAGGAAATTGAACTTAGAGGTATCCAAGGGGATCCCTATAAAGTGATAAGATCTAATAACATGACAAAATTTCTCAAAAAGGGACACCATGGTGTACTTGCACAATTGTGCTCACTAGATGTTCACACACCAAGACCTTTTGTTCCATTGGATCTCCAAAAGTTTATCAACAATAATTCCAAGGTATTTGAAGACATTCCTAATGGTATTCCACCTACTTGAGATCATGACCACACTATTCATTTACAACCATAAAGTGTACCACCTACCATTAGGAAGTGTAGACACTCATATGCACAAAAGAGTGATATTGAGCATATGATTCAAGAAATGTTAAAGGATGACATTATTCAACCTAGTGAAAGTGATTTCTCTTCACTAATGGTGATGGTAACAAAAAATTATGGTTAATGGCATATGTTTCCATATTATAGACAACTTAGAAAAATGACCATTAAAGATAGGTTTTCTATGTTGGAAGATTGGTTGTTGTCATTGATGTCAACCCTAGCAATTGGATTTTGGACCCCATAGTTGATCGAAGTAGATAGACATGAAGTAAATTACACATGCAAATACAACACCCATGGATGTATAGTATAAGTCATGTTGCTTCCAGTGGTATGTGGCACATCACGTGGATCCTCACGATTGAGGAGAAATGAATTTTTGAAGATGACTATGTGAATTGAAGCAGAAGCTACATGTCAACCCTAATGTTAAAATGAAGTGACACAAAGGGTATAAATACATCTCATTATACATTTTTTTTCCAACACACACAAGTTTATTAATGAAAAAGGAGATATAAGTCGAATTTCTTAGGAAATATGAATTAAAGAAGGCTGAATTTCAAGGGAGGATGAAGTCTTTTGGTGATGTGTTCCAAGATATGTTATTTACAGGTCATGTTACCATTTTCACTATAACTTTGTTTCTAGAGCGATTTGGATGGTTAAATTAGGAGGCTATTGAGAAGACATATCTAGGTACCTTTGATAAAAATTTCATCTCTTTATTCACTATAATTTTGGAGATACACTCTGTGGAAGATAGGGTTTTTGACTAGTCCTAAAGCTAGTCATAAAAAGGTGTTCCGGGTAAAAAAGTCATAATGTCTTCATAGAGAATCCAAATGATGTGAGATCAATTGCATTGGAAATAGTACAAAATTTATTTTCCTATGTACTAATTTCAAAATCTGAGGTTAAATATTGAGCGATGGGCATTCTGTACAAGTTCTCTCTCCTGAATAAAACATAATTGAATAAGGTCTACCATTTTCTCTATAACTCCTTTTCTGGGAGGATTCAAGGAGTGAAACTTGGAGGAGTTTTATAGAATACATTGACTAATATTATCTATAGGATCACAATATTCCAAGAAGTGAAKAATTGTAGAATTTGAAGAAGTCTCAGGAAGCATTATCAAGTTCTATGTGATGGTTGGTTGATGGTGATAATTTAATGTAAAGTTTTATTATCTCTCATATATTCTTGGGTGGAAGGAAGGGGCAAGTATGGAGAGGTCAAACATCTCTTGATTAAGGAGGATTGTATCTTCTTTTTGGAGGTTTATCCCTCCCTTTATATTTGGAAGTTGTAGCTACCTTTGGAAGTCATTACTTCCTTTGAACAATAATACATGATTACTTCTGATATACTATGCATGGTGTATTGGTGTATCTCTTATACTATTATTCATTGTTCATTGGATAGTCTTCATTTCTGATTGGATATAAATTGAATACATGATCTGATTGAAGTAGAAGTTCAAAAATACTAATTTCTCTAAATACCGATTCACCCCCCTCTCAGTATTTCCAACATTCTATTCTTGTCATTGATGAATTATTAGATGAATTGCAAGGATAATGTTTTTTACTAAGTTGGATCTCCACTCTGGATATCATCAAATCAGAATGAGGTAAGACAACATTCCCAAAATAACCTTTATAACACATGAAGGTCATTATGCATTTTTTGTGATGCCATTTGGACTTACTAATGCACCTTCAACATTTCAAAGATTGATGAATTCTATTTTCAAACCCTTACTAAGAAAATTTGTGTTAGTATTTTTTGATAATATACTAATCTATAACAAATCATGGGAAGAACATATACAACATGTTGACATGGTGTTAAAACTATTGGAAGAGAACCAACTATATGCAGATCGTTCGAAGTGTTCCTTTGGGGTTCAAGAAGTGGAATATACAGGTCATATTGTATCTCATGAAGGTGTCAAAGTGGAACCTAACAAAATTAAATCTATAATGGAATAGCCAGTTCCAAAAACCTTGAATAATATTAGAGGATTCTTAGGATTGATAAGATATTACCACAAGTTTTTCAAGAATTATGGTCAAATAGTAGCACCTCTAACAACAATATTAAAAAATGAGACATTTTCTTGGACTCAAGAAGAAACCAAATATTTTGAAAATATTAAGGAGGATATGTGTATGGCTCCTATCCTAGCCATGCTTGACTTCAAAAAATCCTTTATCGTGGAATTCCATGCCTCAAGAAACGACATTGGTGAAGTTTTAATGCAATAAGGAAGACCCTTTCCCTTTGAGAGTAGGCAACTTAAAGAGAAGAAATACTCAAACCCATTTATGAAAAGGAAATGCTGTCCATATTACATGCAATTAAGAAATGACACCCTTACCTACTAGGAAGACATTTCAAGGTAAAAATAGATCATGATAGTTTGAAGTACTTATTGGAACAACAATTATCTTCATAAGAGAAACACAAATGGGTTACAAAGATGATAGTTTATGACATTGAAATTATCTATAAAAAAGAAAACAAAATATGGTGGAAGATGCATTTTCAAGGAAAGAAGAAGACATAGAGGGTTTACTATGTGATATTTACATTCCACAATTTGATTGGGTGGAAGAAGAAAGGATAGAATGGAAGCAAGATCAAAAGGTATGCAATATCATTCAAAAACTACAAGAGGACCCAAGTACATTAGATAAATTTGTGTGGAAGAATTATTTACTATGGTATCAAGATTGGTTATATTTTTTTAACAATTCCGAACTCAAACAAGTGGTCCTTTTGGAATTGCACACTTTTCCTATAGGATGACATTCAAGGTTCTTGAAAACTTACAACAAGATCAAGGAATTTTTCTGGGAAGGTATTAAAACTAATGTTCAAAATTTTGTCACTGAATGTGTGGTTTTCCAATAGAATAAGGGAGAAACAATCAAGACCCCATGTAACGTACTCAATCACCCTCAGGATGGCCACACTAATATGTAACGTACCCAACCACCCACAGGTTGGCCACGATACTCCAAAAACCCGCTTCTAAACTGATTTCAAATTCTAATAACATTTAATCCGAAAATCAAGCATGAAAGAATTCACATGCATTAATCAACATCCATGCTACAACATAAACAAAATAAATAACGTGCCTTGCATAGAAAATAACCAACAAGCATGCACATTATAAATACATATCTCGTAGATAATTAAATACACAACGAAATATACATTATACATAAAACACAGAGATAACTTATCTCTTCAAGAAAACATTCACTAACTGGCTGCAGACCAAGGACGTTCCTCCCAACCATAGCCACTGCTATTATTTTACTCTTAACAACAGGTCACACCCGAGCTAGGGCTATGAATCCACAAGGATGGGTCCTAGGCCAAATCTAAAATACACAACAATTGGCTAACTAGCTCTCAGGTTTCCCAACCACACAACAAATCTGAATTTCCATCTCTCTTTCCTCCTCATCCTACACAACCCAAAGAAATGAACACCTTTCTCTGCCATGCAGTCCCTCAGGTTGTTCCATTTTTCTCTAGGGCTCCAGTGCCACTGGTCAGTAAATCTCCCTGCTGGAAACTCCAAGGATTCTCAGCTGTGGACAATTCTTTCCGAACTTCCATCAATCTCACGCACACAAGCATCCATTCCCTCCTAGAATGATCAATAATTTATTACAACCATCTAGCAATGACTCTCCTCTTTCAACAATTTGTTTCCATGCTTAGACCAGGAGCACATGAATTAGCAAGAATGAGGCACCAAAAAATGAAAGAGTGAGAAGGGTGTAATAGTGAATGAATAAGAACAAGTGAACTCCGAACAACGAGTGAGTGAGTGAAGAAGAAGAAGAAGAAGAAGAACCCCAAAAACAACCCCCAAGGGATGTTTATATAATTAAAAGAAACAAGAACCACATGGCCTCCCCAAGAAGCTCATGTAACCAATTTTCTCCATAAAATCAATTATGGGTAAATAAAATATAATAAAAAGACTTAGCCCCTTAAGGTCCCTATCTTCTAGAATCATAGCCCCCTATCTCTTTTGTCCTTGTCCGTCTTGCAGTGAGCGGTGTATTTTATTAATGTATATAGATGTATTACATTTCCTAGGCACTTTGCCCCCTTTTCAACTTTACTGGCTCACCAACCTAATTCACAATTACATAATACATTATAGTTCATAAGGGTTAAAACCGGGGTCTTACACCCCAGGTCTCCTACAACAATTAACTATACCAAGTCAAATTTGGGAAGATGTCTCAATGGGTTTTATTACAGGTCTACCCAAGTCTAAAAGAAATAATTTCATCATGGTAGTAGTGTATCGACTCACAAAGTATGCCCATTTTTCTCTCCCTTTATCGTCCTTTTAAGGAAAGTACAATAGCCATAAGATTCATGGAAACAATTCAAAAACTACACGGAGTCCATAAGATCATTGTAAGTGTCAGAGATCCAATGTTCAATGGAATTTTTTGGAATAAATTATTTTCTTGTTTGGGTACTCAATTGGCTCACAACTCCTCTTACCATCCTCAATCCGATGAGAAAAATGAGAATGCGAATAAATGTCTATAAGGGTATCTTCATTGCTTTGCATCTGATAAACAAACACACTGGGTCAATTTGTTTCCCTTGGAAAAATGGTGGTACAACACATTCTTCCATACTTCATAAAAAATGTTCCCATTAATGGCATTTTATGCATATAATCCTCTATCTATCAAATTACCCTTAAAAGGGCAAGTGAAGGTTCAAGAAGTGGAGGGCCACATAGAGCATCAACAAGAGGTTTTCAATCTATTGAAGGACAACTTTGTTACAACATCAAACCGGATGAAACAAAAAGCATATCAACATTGTAGTGAAAGGGAGTTTTTAAGTGGGGGATTGGGTATTTATAAGGACACGATCATACAAACAAATGTTCCTCAAGCAACAAAACAATGACAATAAATTAGCACCCAAGTATTATGGTCCCTATAAGGTGTTATAGAGGATTGGAAGTATCACTTACAAATTGGAGTTATCTCCATCTTCACATGTACATCCAATATTCAATGTTTATTTTTTAAAGAAGGTAATCAATGAAAATATCCTAGTTCAAACTATTTTACTAGAGATCAATGAAGAAGGGAAAATCATACTAGAACTAGAAACAATCCTTGAAACGAGGGTTAATAAATTGTGAAATCAATCAATTACAAAGTACCTCATCAAGTGGAAGAAATTGCCAATAGAAAAAGTGACATGGGAAGATGAGTTCTTCATGTAGAAACATCCGCGTCAAGTGTTGAGGAAAACACTTGTTTCAAGGGGAGGGGCATGTTAAACCCCTATATGAAGCCCATATTAAACATAAATTCCCACGTAAATCCCTAGATATTGATTTGTTTTATTTCTATTGTTATATTAGTACTGTCGGCTAGACCTTTTAATTGTAATTGTACCCTTGGTATCCTATAAATACACCAAAGAGACCTAGTGTTAGGATCATATCATCTTGTACATTTGTTCAATTGTAAAAGGATATTTCCCCCTTGAAGAGGCTTCATATTCATTATTCTCTCTTTGTCAAGGCATGAAGTTACTTCTCTCTCTCTCTCTCTCTCTGCTATTTTGGTCATTTGGTGCATAACGGACACAAATTCAAATTCAAATAGAAGCGTGGGAAAATAAAAAGTGCATTGAAGACAATCAAAGTGAATTAATAAATAACTAAGACTAATAAATTCATGTGGAACCACTAAAATAGGAAGTGATGAGAATATCAATGGAACACCTAGGAGTGAAAATAAGAAATATGGGAGTTGGGTGAGGATAATCCATTATTTTGAATTTTAAAATTAATAATTACTTGTGCAATTGTGCATATGAGTGACATGTGGGTGGTTGAATATTAAGTAATTAGTAATTTAGTAAAATACATATTTTCATGATTTGGAGAAATGTCACGGGCCACAAAACTTATAAAACAAGAGCTTGGCAAAAGAAGAACACATTTTGAATATGACAACTCAACATGCAAAGTGTTAGGTATCTCCCTTCTCATGTTGTAAGAGGGAAAACCTACAAATCCAAATCCAATAACAATTGGAGATCGACCATTTCCATACCTACATTGTAATCTACAAGAAATAAATCACAAGAATCAAAGAACCATTATACCATGAGAAAATTTGAAACACAAATTCTTATTAATTTTTTTTTATCATATTTCATTAAAAAATACAAATATTTAACACAAACAAGAATCCCCCAAAAATGAAACTTAAATCTCAAATAATATTGTTCCCTAACAAAACTACCTTCCACGATATGGAAAGTGGGAAGTATTGACACACAATAAATTTCTTAATCCCACACAAAATTTGCAAACTTAAGGATATAATAATTTTGTCTAAGCATATACAAACTTGTTTAAGATATACAAATTAAAAATATGTGCTTTAAAGTTTTATCTCACCAACTTAGGTAAGAGATACAATTAAAAAAATGTGCCTTAAAGTTTTTTCTTTCTAACTGTAAATACCACATGGAATCTAAAAATTCTAAAATCTTATTAATCTTTGTTGGAGGCCAGGTACTAGGTACTATTGCATTCAATTAATCATTGACTTCCAATTAATCTCTCCTTTAACTTTAAATTTCTTTTGATTTCCAATGTTTAACATATGAAGTAATACTTATTTTTATAGGAATTAAAATAACCCCAAAACTTTCATATTATTGGATGTCAACATTGAAATTTTATTGCTGGGGTGGTTGTGATATTGTTGATGCTATCACTTATGTTAAATAATATCACTTGCATTGAATCCATTTCCTAGTGCCCTTTCAATTAATTAAATTCTTATCGGTGACCATTCATATTTGTTTTGAGTTATCAACTGCAATGCATGCATGCAATATGCACATTGTGAGGGAAAGGAGGTGACATGATTTGCATCCGTTGCCCAAGAACAAATCATCTATCATTATTAGACATTGGTTATGTGGCTGCAATTAGCTTCAACTAAATCCTTCTCTTTGCTTCATTGGATTCATAACTTTCTCCCCAAATTTGGGAGTCTACATAGAACTTTCTCTGAATAGAATCACATATTGAAGCTGATACTATATAGGTAAAGCCCATGTGAAAATGATATTATATAGCTAAAACTTGTCTCATAATAAATAAAATTTCAAAGTGTAATACCTCGATTTTCAGTCCCCATATTAATGATGTATTTTTTTTTATTTGATGAAAGGCCACAATGCCTGTAAAGTTGAAAAGGCTGGAGTTCTAGTAAATTTTAAAACGTTGGAGTACCCATAAATGTAATACTTTGAATATATTAATAAAATACACCACTGACTGTAATATGGACTAGGACAGAGATAGGGGGATATGATTCCACAAGAGAGGGGGCTAAGTCTTTTTATTATATTTTATTTACCCATCTTGGTTTTAGTTGGGAAAAGTAGTTACACGAGCTTCTTGGGGAAGGCCATGTGGTGCTTTATTGCATGTAATCATATAAACCCCGTTTTTGGTTGTTTGGGGGTTCAATGATAGTCTTGTTCATTATCACTCGTTCCTTATTCATTCTTGCTCTTGGTCTAGGCATGTGAAATGAACTATGGGAAGAGAAGAGCCATTGCTTGTTGGTTGTAAGTAACTATTGATTATTCCATAAAGGAATGGATGTCCATGTTTGTTTCTTTGGGTTGTGTAGGATGAAGGGGAAAAGAGCTAGTAAACTAGTATTGATGTGTGGTTGAGAAAACCATGAGATCTTGTTAGCTAACTGTTGTGTGTTTTAGAGTTGGCATAGGACCCGTCCTTGTGGATTCATAGCCCTGGCTCATGGATGAATTGTTGTTAAGATCTAGAACAATAGTGTATGGTTGGGTGGAATGCTTGACGTTTGCAACTAGTTGGTGAATGCTTTATTAAAGATAAGTGTTCTTTGTGCTTTCTCTGTAATTTGTATTTTGTTATGTATTTATTGTCTTTGAGATATGTTTATACCATGCATGTTTTCTATTAACTCTGTGCATGTCATGCTATTCTTTTATTTTATAGTTAAGCATGATTCTTGATTATTGCATGTTTTGTTATCATGCTTCTTTATTAATTAATTGGTTATCAAAAAATGGAAATCCATCAAGAAAGAGAATTCTTGAGGTACTTGGGTTGAAGGGTGCATCACATATTGGTTTTGGAGCAAATCTTTGGGTTTGCTAGTGACGGGTATGTCACAGTGTGGTATCAGAGAAAATTTTTGGGTTTGTCTATAATTAGGTATGTTACAGATTGGTATTTGAGCATCACTAGCAACACTTCAACGATATGGGTCAATTTTTATGTTGTTTTTGTGCAGAGCCTGAGCCGGAAGGTGCTTAGCTACTTGAATGTTGTTCTTGAAAATATGCATTTTTTTGAAAAAATTGGGAGAAATTGGAAAATTTTGGGAATTTTTCTATATGATGACATCATCATGACTTGGGGGCCACGTGGACTGCCATGGCGGCAAGTCCATGGTGGAAGACTAGTGGCAGGCCATGATGACAGGGTGGCAAGCCTCACTGGTGGGGTGGTATACCACCGTGGTGGGGCTACAAGTGGAGTGATGTCTCGATACCACGAGTGGTATCACATCGTTGGAAGGGAGGTTTTAAAAAATTCTTTGGCAGTGCGAACCTAATAAGAATGCGACACATTCCAATGATGATTTGGGGTATCACATCGGAAAGGGGTTGTTAATTCTCGATCACATTAATGATGTGATATTAAACTTCGACTGTTGATCCACACCCTCAATCTCCATCGTTAGATATGGGGTGGGGATGGGTTGTGTGTCAAAGGTAAGTGTGGAGGTGGACCTCATTGGTGAGATGGGACACTATGGTGGTGCCATGTCGCAACTGGTATGGGTGGGTCATGTATTTAATAAATTTTTTATTTTTATTTAAACAATGAAGGAAATTTAAGGTAAAGGGAGAGGAATAGGTAAAGGACAATGATGGGGCATGGCCGAGTGGTTGGAGAGGTGACATGGCATCCTCTCAAGGTGCCATTTTCTTATTTTGGCCATAATTGAAGTAGATTAAGTTAGATTGAGATGAAACTTCTAGTTTTTTTTCACAGTAAGGAGGGATACAAAAGTGCCAAAGAGGCCACTGTCCATTAATGCTTGAATTTGTCAGAAAGTTCAAAATAGTGGTTTTTAAATAACTAGGTCCACTTTAGTGACAAAAATCCATATTAAGCTAAAATGTTTGGAGAGAGTCCAAAAAGAAAGCATGAAAATACCCCGACAAGGAATTGGAGAAACTCTAAGGAGTTTGGAAAGGGGATGTTGAAATAAGCCAAAATCCACTATTCTAAGCCACTTTTTGGGGATTTTTGGGATTTTCAAAGGAGGAAAAGTGATCCCATATCATAAAACTAGAAAATTTTATTTACTCGACATTTTGCATACTCATCAAGACAGATTGATCTAAAAAGGATCCATAGAAGACTAAGGACAACTCAAAATTCACAGAAGCAACTAAGGAAGCTCAGAATGGCCTCAATAGATAGAGAAAGGGAAAAAATTAAAATTCCTCAAAACTCAGTGAAAGTGGCATTAACGCGAAGAGTGCGTCGCAAGATTTCCAACGACGTAAACGACTCGTCAAACAGAGTTACAGATCAAAAGATATTCAGGGTCAAAGTTTGGTCAACCTAGTCCAGTTAGCAGAGGATGAGTCAACATCCGTACTGCTGATGCCAGCATAAGTACAGACAATGTCAGCATCCATACAACGTATGTGTAAGATGCAAGAGGAGACATGTGTCATGTTGACGTCAACATTGTGACGTGGAAGCACTAGAGGCTGCCACATGTCACTCGTTTTTGTCTTTTTTGGGTCAATCCGTGGACCAATGAAAAAGTGCCACGTGGCAGTCTGTACAACAATGATCAAACCATACAGTGATGTGGAAGGATGACATGGCAAGTTGATGTGGTAGCTGATGTGGAAGGTGACGTGGCAACTGACTATGCAGGTGGTTGGCGTGGCCCAATGGTTGGCTGCCATGTGGTAGTGGGAAAATGTCCAATGAGGGCCCAAGAACCGAATTTCAATAATAAAAATGGTGGGCCCGCCATATCTGGTGGAACCTTGCCAGATCTGGTGGCCAAAAAAAATCCTCCGACAAATCTAAACCACCTCCAAAGTTGGAAAACTACCACTCCACACACACACACACACATATATATATATATACCAACAACCCAAAAGGGGAGGCCCGTAGGCTCAACCCCGAGACCTCCCCCTATTTAAACACCTTAACTATAACTCTGCCACCGTTGGGCCAACAGACTACCTTGCGTAGTCCACCCCTCTTTTTGCTTATAAGTCAAGTCTTCCCACAGACGAAGGAAGGAGGGCGCGTGATGGTATGACTAGGCACAGAAATTGAGACGCAGTACAAAGAATTAAATGCAGAGAGAAGGCACAAAAATCGAGACGATATTTCTCAAGGGCCTGGGAGTGCCAGAGTCAGATTGAGGCATGGAGACAGTCATTTTTGGGTAATTTGATGCCACGGATTCAATGGTGCTATATTTTTTCTGATTTGAGCAAATCTTCTACAGCTTAATTCTAGAATGAGGTATACTTATGTATTTTGCCAAATTCTTTTGCTGAGTTAATAAAAAGGCCTACCCATTTGAGAGAAGGACCTTGAGACGTAGTCCACCAGGGACAAACTCCATTATCAAGTTTTTGTTTTCATATTTGATGCTTATGTCTCTTCATTAATGAGATTTTCCTTCTTTAATGATGTACTTTAATTTATGCTCATTTAATACAATTATTTATAATTCACTTCGATGAAAAGATCCCAGATCATGTTGGTATCAGAATAGTCATCTTTGACGTGAATTGTTGAGTGTTAATGCTTACTAGGGCCAAGAATAAGCAGGGTGAAGGAGATCTTAAGACTTTCAATCCTGAAGTTGGCCGTGCATCCTGAAGGAAGAAAATGGCAGAAGAGGACAAGCGCGATGAACATGAGAAAAACTTCCATATGGTCTTTTATCGCATGTCATAAATGGTCGAACGAATGTATGGAGACCATGAGAAGAGGATGAAGAATGAAGGGAAGAAAAAGAAAGCACAAGATGATGATGATGCTTCGATAAATCAAGGGGCTGGAGGAGACCCTCCTGAGCCTCAATCTTCACTATCAAGTTCTAGCTCTTCTTCCTCTGAGCATTCTCACCATTCTCATCATTTTAGCCATAAAGCTTGTTTTAATAAACCATTATTAAATCTTCATGTAAAATTTTCTTTACCTATGCTTAATGGAGATGCTAATCCTGAAAATCTAGATAATTGGATCTGGCAGGTTGAAGTATATTGCCATGTTCAACAAATTGATGAAGAGGAAGTTAAAGTGCAACTGGTTTCTCTTCGGTTGGAAGGCACCGCTCTCGTAAGGTGTGAGAGCAAACTTCAGGACATAATTAAGTGTGGTAATCTTCTTTCCTCATGGTTGGAATTTAAATCAGCGATAAGGAAGAAATTTTATCCATTAGGTTATTTACATAAAGAAATGATGGAATGGCAAACTTTAAGACAAAGTAAAGGTCTAATTGTACAAAGTTTCACAAAATAATTTAGGAAGAAAGATCTTTCATTAAACATTCCTTCGGATTCTTATGAAACTTTAATGAAGTATATTGGCTCACTTTACAGTTATATTCGTTATACTTTTCTATTGTTTAACCCCACCAGCCTTGATGAAGTTTGTGTGCAAGCCACTCACCTTGAGAACAAGGGGAAATCTTGTTCAAGAAGATCCCACAAAGAAACCTTCCAATCTCCCACATAAGCCATTTAAGAAGTTTTAAAGTAAAGACAAGACAACCTCCATAGTAAAGAGAGAAGAAGGAAAGCCATCTTGCACTCATTACAAGAAAATTGGTCACGACGATGAACACTATTGGAAACTAGATCCAAAGAAGAGACCGAAACAATTCGGTGGAAAGGGGAAGACCAAGACCGTTGCTATAGTGCAACAAGATCTTGGTTCCGATTTAGAAGACTAAGGAAAGATCACAACGGTTGGAGTACAAGGTAAATATTCCCTTCATGCTATTTCAAATTCCAATAATGAATCTCATGATTATGAATGAAAGATGAATGAATTATTTCATATAAGAGTTGTATCTAAACACACTAAGATAGATACCTTATTTGATCCGAGTTCCCAAGTAAACTTGATATCTGAAGCACTTGTCGAAAATATGGGTCTTGAAATGAAATCACATCCAGATTCCAAAGCCTTATCCTCTTGGTTGGGTATGTGATAAATAAAAACTTAATGTCACCAAGMAATGTAGGGCCATATTTTSTATTGCTTCAAATTTGATTGATGAAGTGGATTTGGATGTTGTATCACTTGATATATGTGGCATAGTGTYGGGGTTTCCTTATATTTATGATAGAAAATAAGTCTTTATTCRTCATGAGAACAAATACCACCTTACTAAGGGGGGAGTGGAATATATTGTTAGAGCTCACATCATGAGGGTAAACACAACACTTGTTAGTGCAGGACAAATGAAGAGACTCATAGACACTAATAAGAGATATGTACTCATGGTCATAAGGGAGAAAGATGTTGGAACATCTGACGCTTTCCAAGGATGTGATCCTTCTCATAATAAAAAATTAATTGATATTGTTTCTAAGTATGATGTTGTTTTCCAGAAACCAGATGGATTACCTCCTAAGAGGGAAATCCAACATGAAATACATCTTCAACATGATTCTCCTCTTCCTAATGTGGGCATGTACATGATGTCAATTGTAGAGATGACAGAGATCAAGAAGCAGGTAAAAGGCTTATTGGATGAAGGGGTCATCAGGCCCAACTCATCTCCTTGTGTTTCTCCGATCATGATGGTGCCAAAGAAATATGGCACATGGTGAATGTGTGTTGATTACCAGGCCTTAAATACAATCACAGTGAAAAATCGATACCCTCTTCCTCATATAGATGATTTACTTGATCAGTTAAAGAATGCTGCTTATTTCACTAAGTTGGATTTTCTCAGTGGATACCATCAGATCAGGGTTGTAGAACATGATGCATGGGAGATTGCCTTTAAAACCAAACATGGATTGTTTGAGTGGTTAATTATGTCGTTTGGGCTTTGTAATGCTTCGACAACCTTCATGTGTGTGATGAATGATGTATTTAGGCCTTTCCTAGATGATTTTGTGATTGTATATTTAGACGACATTATTATATTCAACGAGAATTGGGATGAACATGTGAGGCATGTAAAGTAAGTATTGGATACTTTGCAAAGAGAAAATTTGTATGTAAAATTGTCCAAATGTGACTTTCGTAAGACTGCACTTGTGTACTTAGGTCATATTGTAGGAGGAGGACAATTAAAAATTGATCCTTCCAAGATTGATGTAATAGTAAATCGGCCTGAGCCCAAATTGTAACCGAGATAGAGAGATTATTTGGTGTAGTCCAGTATTGGAAGAGGTTCATTTCAAACTTCTCCTTTATAACAGCTCCTTTGCATGCCTTAACCAATGTGAATAACACTTTTCAGTGGGGAGGAAGACAACAAAAAGATTTCGACCCTTTGAAGGAAAATATCAGTACCACACCAATATTAGCACTACCAAATATTTAACAACCCTTCGAGATCGAGACAAATGCTGAAGGATATGCCATGGGTGTAGTATTGATGCAATATCATAATCCTATTTGTTACCACTCTAAAACTTTTAACCAAGCTGTTGTTAACTATCCTACATATGATAAAAAGTTGTATGCATTAGTTCAAAGTGTAAAGAAATGAAAGCACTACTTGTTAGGGAAGGAAACAATCATACACATAGATCATACACCCTTACAGTATCTCCAAGCACAAACCAAACTGCAACAATCTCGACATTACAGATGGATGGGTTTCCTACAACAGTTTCATTTGGTAATCAAGTACAAAAAGGGTACAAGTAACAAGGTAGCTGATATG
>JZKD02S0351059.1:0-18970 GCA_000966675.3 Picea glauca
GTAATGAATAAATGTTGAATGCTAATTGATAAGTTTTGTGCAAGAGGGAAGTTTTGGGAAAAAGAGCCCCACACTCATTCACCCCCCCTCTAAGTGTGGTAGGTGTGTCCAACATATGTTACTTGGTATTCTTGTTGCATTTGCAACCAATATTCATGAACTTTCTTCTTTGATTTTTCATCTTTGTGAGTCAAACGTAAGAGTATATATTTGATCACACATTTTACTAACACCGAGTAGATTATGCTTCAAGTCTTCAACCAATAGGGCATTCTTTTCTTCCAAGCTCTACTACACATTTTCCAAGTATTTTGGCAGATGAGCCATCTCCAAATAAAACATTTCCACCCTTTCTCTTCAAGCTGATGAATTTGTCTTGATCCCCAGTGATGTGTGAAGAACATACACTGTCTATGTATTGTTCATCTTCTTCTTTACATTATTCAATGGTCAATGCTATTTGACAATATTCATTGTTTGGAATCTCTTTCCTTCTCCATACTATGGTTTACATAGGGACATTTGGAATAGGAGCATCTTCATTCATATATCTACAATCTTGTGCTTTGTGACCAAGATAATTACATTTGTAGCATACAATATTTTTGTCCATCAATGGGGAAAATGAATTATAACTTATTTTGACAAATCCACGATTGTTTCCATATCTTTTATTTAAACCATTCATGTTTCTTGCATAGTTGTTCCTTTCATTGATTCTGCAATTAATTGCCTTATGCCCAAAATTTTTGCAAGTATAACAATGACCAAGAAATAAATTTTGATACCTCAGAGTAAATGACCTTCTTTGAGATGTAGTCCATCTGGGTTCATGATATACTCTTCTGTAGTTTCCTTCATATTGATTGAAACTTCTTTGATTCCTGAAGGTAGGATGTCTTCTTGGATATTCATCTCTTTTTTATTCATTCCTTCTTTCTAGTATCCTGGTCCACTTCTCATCAACTGTCTGTGTAGAGATTTCTTCAACCTTGTTGTTGGTATTTGCATCTTCTTTGTATGAAGTTTCACCCATGCATCCAATATGTGTTAAGTATTTTGGCACTTGAGAGTTTCTTAAGTTATACCTCAATGAGACAACTTCTTGTTCAAGTTTCTCACAATCTTCTTCTTTCTTCATCATTTGGACATTCCATACTTCTCCTATTCGTCTTGCTTCATCGAGTAGAGTTTTCAAGGAAACAGTTTCTTCTCTTAGGTTCTCAAAGTATTCTAATTATTTCTTCAAGCTTTCAATTGTCTTTTCACAACTACCCAATTCACTTCTTAGTTTTCTATGCGTGTTTTTGAGCTTTCAATTTTCAATCTCAACATGCTTCAATTTTTTAAGATTCTCATATTCTTGTTGAATAATTTTTGCTTCATGATTTTCTTATTCTTCATTGGAATTTTATTCTTCACTATCATCTCTTTCAATCCTTGGATAAGGACATTCAAATTCAACATGTCCCACTCCTTCACAATTGAATCAAAAGAACTCACCTCTATTTTCTTCTTTGAAATCTAAGATGTTGTAATTTGCTTCAACTTCTTCTTCTACTTATTCCCTTGCATAAAGGTCTTGTAGCTTGTCCCAAAGATCTTTTGTTGATGCACCTGATCCCACCTTGGATATCACTGAATCTGTCAATCCATCCAGGATGGTATCTATTTCTAATTTGTTGTTCCTTCTTGCTTCCTTCTGAGCTGCAGTCTTTGGTTTCTTCAAAGCATTGTATCATGAAGCAACTGAGAACCAAACATCTGCCCCAAAATATTTCAAGTAAGTTTCCATTCTATTACTCCAGTATTCAAAATTTCTTCCATCAAATGGTGGAATCCCATTTGGAATGTTGTCTTCCATTTCTGCTTAGGATCTTCCTTCCAGTGGTTAAACTGTACTGAAGGTAACCCGCTCTGATACCAATTGTTGATACTGAGAGGGGGGTGAATTAGTATCAAATAAAATTTAAAAACGTTTTCAACTTATAATTCAACCAGATTATATATTCAATTATATCCAATGAGAAATGAACAATAGTATAAGAGTTACACCAATACACCACAATACACCATGCATAATATATGAGAAACAATCAATAGTTATTGTTCAGGGGAAGTAATGAATTCTAAGGGAAGGTAAAACTTCCAAATATAAAGGGAGGGATAAACCTACAAAAGGAAGATACAATCCTCCAATATCAAGAGAGGGTTGACCTCTCCATCCTTTCCCCTTCCTTCCACCCAAAAATATATGAGAGATACTAAAACTTTACATTAAATTATCACCATCAACCAACCATCACATAGAACCTGATAATGCTTCCTGAGACTCCTTCAACTTCTACAATTATTCACTTCTTCGAATACTCTGATCCTATATATAACATTAATAAATGTATTCTCTGAAACTCCTCCAAGTTTCACTTCTTGAATCCTCCCAGAAAAGGAGTTATAGAGAAAATGGTAGACCTTATTCAATTCTGGTTTATTGAGGAGAGAGAACTTGTACATAAATCCACGTGCTCAATACTTAACATAAGGTTCTGAAATTCGTACACAAGAAACTAAATATTGTACTCGTTCCAATGAAATTGGTCTCACTTCATTTGGATTCTCTATGAATACGTTATGACTATTTTACCCAGAACACCTATTTATGACTAGCTTCAGAACTAGTCAAAAACCCTATCTTCCACAGAGTGCATCTCCAAAATTATAGCGAATAAAGAGATGAAATTTTTACCACAGGTACCTATATATATATTCTCAATATCCTCCACATTTCACCATATAAAGCATTCTAGAAACAAATTTATATAAAAAATGGTAAGATGGCCTGCAAATAACATACCATAGAACACATTACCAAAAGACTTCATCCTCCCTTGAAATTCAACCTTATTTACTTCATATTTCCTATGAAATTCAACTTATATTTCCTTGTTCATTAACAAACTTGTGTGTGTTCAAAAATGAATGTACAATTACATGTATTTATACCCTTTATGTCACTTCCTTTTAACATTAGGGCTGACATGTAGTTTCTACTTCAATTCACATTGTCATCTTCAAACAATCGTTTCTCCTCAATCCTGAGGATCCACGTGACATGCAACTTACCACCGGAAGTGGCATGACTTAACTATCAATCGATGGGTTTTTATCTTCATGTGTAAATTATTTCATGTCTTTCTACTTCGATCATTTGTGGGGTCCAAGAGCCAATGGCTAGGGTTGACATCAATGATAACAACCAATCTTCCAACACATGTATATATATGAGTGAAATAAATGTGTGAGAAGGTTGAAATTTGTTGTTGTATATCATTCGAAAATAGGTATAATGTGAAATTTCTAAGTGATGCTTCCTTTCATAACTATTGAATAACAAGATGAGAATCCCCAAAAAATTGTAACTATGTAACACCAGATTCTTGAGCCAAATTTAGTGTTAACTTTAGGACCATCAACTCACATAAATTGTAAGTTTCCTACCCTATCCCAAATTTTAAGGTTATATTGTGATTTGAAGAGAGATACAATCCATTCCTCATGAACCTCCTTTTTAGAGATGCCCTTGAGAAGCACCATCAAAGTATGCTAAAAAAATTTCCTTACCGATCAATTCTTCTTTTATACCATTTATTTTTTGTTTTTCCTCAACCTATGTATATGCATTTAGAATGTTTGGAGACTAGATTGCACATTTGATGGGAAGAGTCTCATGTCCTTCAAATATCTTCTAGTTTTTGGTGAGCCATACTCCCCAAGCTATATTGAGTGGTATAACTTTGATCTTCTTTGTATCATTGTTTATATACAAAGTCTTGAAAGCTTCTCTAGTATTTCCTCCTTCCCATGCAATCCCTAACCCTATCATGTGACCAACTTCTTTCCATACCTCTTTGGAGAAGGAACAAATCAAAAGTAAGTGATCTGCTATTTCCTCTAATTTTTGTCATAGACTAAACCAACCTGGGCTAATAATAATATAATTTGGTAGAACCTCCCAAGTAGGTGCCTTATTATCTAATTCCAGCCACATTAAAATTTTGTTTTTGGAGGGGAACTTTATTATCCCTATGTTTTTCCACCACCGAGTTGGTTGTTCATCCAAGCCTTCCTTAGCAAGGACCATGTATCCTTGTTTGAGAACATATGTCCTTGAAGTATTGAGAGACTAGATTAGCTAATCACATTCTTCCAATATTTTGACATTTATATCTTTTAAGGAATTTGTGTATGAATTCCACACTTCCACGTGATTTTATCCCAAACCTACCTCCTGCTAGTTGAGCCATGTTTTTTGTTAATTTGTATACCTCTCCCATTTCACAATCTATCTTAGAGAAAAAAACATTTTTCTTCAAAGCTCTTGTATGACCAAAGGGAATAATCTATGGATGCCTTTACTACATATCTAAGGATTGACCCCAATATGGAATTTATATTCTCTACCCACCTTCCATATCATCCAATAACCAACCATTTGGAAAGATAAGTTCACAACTTTCTAGGCAATTGACGCCTTATGTACCTATTTCACGAGGTTCCTAACCCACTACTTAACTGTGGTTGGATATAAATACTTGGCTTGAATTATCTAAACCCATAGGAATTTCCCTTGTACCAACCTCCATATATTTTTTGCAACTAGGGAATTGGAGAAGAAGATAAAGGTTTTTAAGCCCCATCATCCATTTTCTTTTGGAACTGCCAATTTTTTCCATGATGCCATCACAAGACGTTTCTTTTTATTATCTCATGACTAGATGAATTTATATAATAATTTCCTAATTTTTCTAATACAACTTTGAAACCTAGGCCAATGAAATGCAATATACTAGCATGCCTTCTAGTAATACTTTAACAAGTAGCAATATGGCTCCTCTTGAGAACCACTAATTACACCAATAGTTTATCTTCTTTTCTACTTTGACAACTAACCATTTCCAGTCACCTTTTTTTGTACAAATTTGGTTTCAAGTGGAGGCCTGAATACTTTAGTCCTAAATCCATATCAATCACTCGATAAGGAAATAATTGGGAGAAATGTTCTTGTTCATTCTTTAGAATTTCCCACATGGATAAAGTAGATTTGTTGAGATTTATTATCATACCAATAGATTTATAGAATAATTCCAGGATATTTTTAAAATTCTCAACTATCCTTCTAGTACATTCGTAGAAAATTAGAATATCATCCACAAATAAAATATGTGTGATACTGTATCTAGGACCAATGCAAATCCATTTGAAGCTACCATTCCCTAATACCTATTTTAGTATTCTACTCATCCCTTTCGCTATTAATAGAAATAGGAGAAGGGATATCCCTCTCTTAGGACATTACCTGGTCTGAAGAAAGGGAATGCCATGTAATGTACCTAGGGAGGATAATATGGGGTACCTAGGGAGGTACCCAAGGGGATAATGAATGTAATGTGGCTATAATAATGGATCAATCCCACTATGTAATTAAAATGGAATAATATAATAATAATGGGTAGCTCACATAAACCCCTAGGAATACCCATGAGAAAGTATAAATACACACGAGTATCATTGTATTGGAGGTGTATTGGATTGTATTGGAATGTATTATCTTGTTGTAAGCATGGCTTGTGGATTTATTCCTTCTGTAAGGAATAAATGATGGTGTTATCATGCCCTAAGGGTTTTTCTCCACATTATTCTGTTGTCTATGGTAAATGTTTTGATATCTTTGATATTAAAGGGTTTAATTTCTTGAATGTTTATGGTGTATTCTCTCTTATATCTTCCAAGGTTTACTACAAGTGGGATCCGATCTCTTTCTTGGGTGTGAATTGGGAGAAGTTTTTTTTTTTGGCATATTTTTTACGAAAAAGGAAGACAACAACATTCAAGTTGATTTATGAAATTTTTTGTATAGAATTTGAAAAAACCAACCAAATATCTGAATTCCTCTCAAAAAAATACCCAATTTAAAAAAAAAATACAAAATGGATTCTAGGAAGTGGAGACATTGTTGATTCAAAATCAACATTTTTAGGGTTCTTTTCCATTGACGATCGTGAATTTTGCAGATTAGATATCTTATTATAGAGTGCACAGATTTTAGTCAAACTAGTGCCAATAGATCTAGAGAAGACATGCTATTTCATAATTTGGGTCATAATAGCCAATCCATAAAGTACAATGGAAGTTATGGTCATTTTACATTTTTGGACTCAAACCCTAACTACATAAAGGATCTCCATTGCAAAGTGAGTGATTTTTCTTTAAAACCATAGTTCTAGTTTTGGGTTATGGAAAACAAGATGCATTTTAATGGAAACGATGATGGTCCTACTATTGAAGAATACATAAAAAATCTAAAGTAAGTATGGAGAAAGTTGTGGCAATTTTGGGTATGAATGAATTTAAAGGATGATGCTTGCATATGGTGGGATGGAGTTAACTCTAAAGAGATTCATGCACTTTTAGATAAAGAATATGAACAAGTGTTTTTAGACAGATGGTCTCATGTTGTGAAGAAGGATAATAAGAGCAACACAGATTTATTTTCATGTGACAACTTCATATTACAGGTTCATAGATGTATTCAACAAAAGAATGCCATTTTTTATATTAACCCTAGTTGCAAGCATAATTTCATCATTGTTAATTTGGCTAAAAGATTGCAAGTTCATATAACCAAAATTCAAAGTATACAAGTTGAAGGTGAAAAGGTTCAAATTTTTAAAGATTTGAAGATCACCATGGATAAATATGTGTTGCATTCAAAATTACATGTTATAGCTATGAATGATATGGATATGGTTTTAGGATATCCTCTAATGGAATTAGTTGGTATAGTTAGTATTAATGTGAAAAATAAGTTTTTGAAGATATTGTACAAGAAAAAGAAAATTACATTGCAGGACATTTCTGTTACTAAGAAAGAAGGGCCCAAGGGATCAATAGAGGAAGTTCTGACCGGGAAACAAAATGCAGTACCTAATGACACATCAAATGAATAGTTTAGGATTGAATCAAAAGAAGACCCTATAGAAGCATTTGAAGAAAATCCACATGAAGGGAATAAATTGGAAGAAGAAGCTAACGAGATAAATGTATCAAAGGAACCACATGTTGAATACTCAAAGAAAGAAGAACCAATAGCTAAGGTTATTATATATCACCACCCCCACCACTCATATAAACAATAGTCATCAAGACAAGGGTATGGGAATCGACAAACTTACTATTGATCAAAAGGGAACTAGAAATGAAACCAATATGGAGGCACATGGAGGACTAAAGTAGTGGATGTATATATCATAGTAGTACAATGAAGACATGGATCCCATAGAGAAATCATAATCAATATTGAGAAACAATGATCACATTTGGACCTTGTTATCACATAAACTTTTCAAAACCTTAAGGGTTTGTGGTTTCTACCTAAGTCTGTATTTTTGCCTGCCTCTCCTCCTTTTGTAGACCCGATTGTATGTTTTTCCTCTCGACTTGTATTTTTTCTTTTGTTTGCCTTCGTCTGTTTGATTGACCTATTTTCTCTAAGAATGATCACTTCTCCCTTGACCTCTGTCACTGATATTTTGTTTTCCCGAGCCCTCAGTCAGTCGTCCGGGTAATTGTTCATAGAAACCACATCCACAAGCATAAGAACAACACTTAGAGCGAGCTGGTATGGATTTAAATCAAGTAAGTGAGAAAGATCATCTTTCAATGACAGAGATCCATCAGGAGGATCGGATCGACGACCATCGAGTGATCAGGATCATAGAGTTGCACGAAATATAGCATTAGAGTTCTGAAATCGCGAGGCCAATCCTAGCTATTGATCCTGGGAAGGACACGTGGCACAAGATTATCATTTCACTGACTCACAGAATGGAGTAGTCAAAGGGTAGAGTCATGAGGACTCGTGAAATGAAAAATCATGAAATGATCTGATTCGTTCATTTTAGAAGGAAACATGGTGCACGATTAACAATTTCGTGGTTTCACGAGATGGAGCGGTAAAAGAGAAGAGTCTTTAGAACTCACGTAATGTGAAATAGCGAAAAGATCACAGTTGTTGATCAAAAGAGAGATCTGGACCGTCAAAATCCATGTCTAGGTGCACAGGTGAAGATCAAATCTAGGTCGTTGGGACAAAGGTAGATTAGGGTCATTCGATGCAAGGGGACACATGTCGCTCGATCCAAGAAATCGCTATTTTACGACTCAAATATTTCAGCATAGAACATAGTGAAAACTCGTGAAACACAAAGTTGCAAAATGATCTGAGCCGTCCAACTAGGGGAGCACATGGAAATAGATAAGCGAAATCACAATTTCACATTAGGTTTTAGCATGGAGCAAGGCGCGAAGCCCCGAGTTCCGAAATGTCTATGTTAATTAGGGTCATTCGTTGTGAAGGGATGCGTGTCATCCGATCCATTGATCTAAAGCACAAAAGCTGGGTCGTTGATTAGGAAGCCTCATCTCAAATCACAATATCAATGGTCACGCTCCATTGTAGGGTCGGAAGGTGTGCACTGTTTAAAATTTTAAGGGCGGGCCGCAATCAGAACCATGGTTTTTTTAAAAGAACGCATGGTGATTCATGGTGAATTGAGGGGACAAAAGTGATTTGATTTCAAACCACCCTTGGTCGCGCCCACAATCGCAAAATTACGTAGGGTCATGACCCTAGGTCACATTGAATAGGGGGTGATGGAAAGGAATTGCGCAAAAGGCTAAAGCACCTAAGTTTTTCACAGAGAAAGATTTACATGGCCTCAAGGCACTAGAATTGACTTGAAGGTGTCGTGAGATTTCTTGGAAGGTCCAAGAGTGTTAGGTATTTTCCTAATTCTGATGAAAGTAGTTAATGAAAGTAGAGGGGTGGTTGGAACCTCATTTCATTCCATAAATGGAAAGCATGGAAGAATTGGCTGTGGAGACAGACTATCAACCCAAAGCTCCCCTGTCAATAGATTTTCCTGCAAAGTCCATACTGATCTGATCTTTCTTCTGACAGAAGAAAATGTAGACGCTAAGCCTTAAATGGAGTGACCAGAGAATGCTCCTGGTGGGAGCTAACAGTTCTGAGTAAAATAGTTAGTTTTGATATTTTTCTATGGTCGATGGTTGAGATGGGACCCCGTATTGTAAATTTTAATGAAGATCTGGTTCTTTTGGTTATGTATCTGTATTTAAGACTTCTTGTTTAATGTAAGTCAACTTATTTTCATATCTCTGTAAACAATTGTGTTAGAACACTCAGGCATGGAGGATCCAGTTGAGGGTAGTTATGTTTTTATGATGTAGGTTTGATCACAGTGACATCACGACCAGTTTTAATCAATTTTTGTGTTTTCTTTTCCCTCCAATGTTGAATGACTCGGGCATGGATGATCCAGTAGAGTTGTTGTTATTGAATTGTGATGTATGTTTGATTTCAGTTCAATGATAATTTCATTTAGTTCCTTAAAACTCTGAACCAAGAGGATCTTGTCTTATGAGTTTTTCCTCTTTAGGATGCTAGAAGATCGGATGTCCATATAATACCTCTTCACTCTCCTCAATTTCTTCCCCCTACTCACCTTTATTACAACTTACTGACTGAAGTTAGATCAAGACCTCATATTCTTATGCATACCAACCCAATTTTCTGAGTTAAAGAGACATAATCCTGAGGCTACATCCATTAGACCACTCTTAAATTTATTCATTGTGACATATAAATTGATGGGTATTGGGCTTACCTCTATCACAATCCAGAGGTGACTTCTAGTGCTCACATTTCGAGTGCCTCTGCCAATGAAGAATTGAAGATTTTCCCTAGGATTGAAAGACAAAGCTTACTAGTTCTGAAGGTGCATCAGAGCTTAGTACATCAGAGATTTAAACTCTGCACCTGGCGAATCCATTGATGCAAATCCACTGGCAACTCCACTGTTTCAGCTATGGCTTCTAGAGGTAAACACATGAGGTCTACTCCACAAATGCCTCTAGAAACACCTAAAGATGACCCAGAGAAAATTGTCAGAAAGGGAAATGCCCTCCGAGAAAGAAATTCTATTGTTGAACCAGGTATTTCTGATGATTTTTTATATCCTTTTGTAGAAACTCCAATATCTACTTCTTGTTTCCCTTTTATACCATATGTTGGAGTTTCCCGAAGTTTAAAGTTTGGGAGTGTTCATGTTGAGTTTTCTCCTACTGGTTTTAGATTGGAAGGATAAATCTTTGTCACTCCTATTTCCCCTGAATTTGTACCTTGGCTCAAACCCAGGACCTTAAGAGACTTTCCCACTCCAGGTTTTACTATCCCTTTCCCTGTTAGAGTTGTTGTAGGAGAAGCCTCTGTTCCCCCCATCTCTACATCCTTTTCCCCAAAAACTCAGTTGTTTCCTTCTTCTCCCAGAAGTTTAGTTCCTGTCACGCCTGTCCAGACTGCATCTCCTCATGTTTCTCCTCAAGTTCACGTCCAAATGGCAAGTGCTAATCCTCCTAGGAATAGGATGGCTGAGATATTGGTTGCTAGATACACCCCTCTGGTCTTACCTCAACCTATGAATTCTCTCCCAGCCACAAAATACCTTAAGTATATGTCCCAGTTCATAGGGGAGGGAGACACAACGACAAAAGATCACCTTTCATATTTTTATAGATTCACAGAGATTGATTCCATCGAGAATGAAGATGTGTGTATGAGATTTTTTGTACAAAGCCTCGATGGTGATACAAGGGAATGGTTTAAGAAATTGCCTCCTGGATCTATTGACGATATTGCTGCTATGGATGATGCATTCTTAATGAACTGGGTGAAAAAAAAAAAAAAAACCTCCTTTATTATTTTACAGAATTTGGGGCACTTAAGAGAGAGGAGGGGGAATCTGTTTCAGACTTCTCTAAGAGATTTAATAAAATGTATAAAAGGATTCCAGCCAAAGTTAATCCTACATAAATCTCTTCCAAAATGACTTATGCTAATGCTTTCCACCCTAACTTTTGCCTATTGTTGAGAGAAATAAGAGCTACCTCTTTCGCTCATATTCAAGTTGCAACCCTTGAAGAAGAATCCAATATATTGGTAGCTAAACAACTTAGGGGTAAATCTGATAGAGGCAAGGGAAACGGTAGGTATGAAACCCCAACTTCTAGTTACTCTGTTTCCCCCCCTCAAATAGATGAAATGACCAAGCTACTAAAATCATTTTCTGCTAGAATGGAAAAGATCGAATTAGAAGGAAAGCAGAATTACAGGAATTCCCAAAATGTTGATAACAGAGGTAAATATAGGAGGCCTAACAATACTCCTCAAATTATCCAAATAGACCAGAGGAATAGAGATAGAGATGATCATAAAATCTAGACCCCTCTACAAAATAATCTTGTTGTTGACGAAGAAAGAGAGGGTGAAGACCTTGATCGTGAAATCCATTGTCTTGGAGATGCCTCCTCTTTTCCTCATTTGAATCAATCCACATACGAACAATCTCTCATGGACAGTCAGCTAAATGAATTGAGCAAAGGGGACAAGGCCAACGACGGATCCAACAGATACAATCTCAGGTCCAAGAAGAAAGAATAAAATTATAATTTTCCTGATCATCCTACCACAACAGAGAAGCCTATTGAAGATGTAGTAGATGACAATAGAGGTAAGAAAGTTTGAACCTCCTCTCAAGTGGCCATAAATCCTATCTTAGAAGTGAAATAAATCCTAAATCCTACATCCCCCTTCAACTTTGAGCATGAAATTCAGAAAATCAGAATCCTTGTCCCCCTTTCAGAGCTGGTCAAGCATGAAGATTTCAAAAGGAGCCCCTTTAAATTGTTGTTTCCTGAACCCTCAAATCATCCCACAGACTCAATCAATCCGCAAGATGAGAAGCCAACAATTATCTTAGGTTCCATGATAGAAGACATAGATGATGCATCCCTCCCTTCTATACATCCTTGAATATAATGATAAGGTGCTACATAATTGTCTGATGGATTCAGGGGCATCTCATAATCTCATGCCCAAAATTGTCATGGAAGAACTGGGATTGGAAATCACAAAAACTTATCATAACTTGTATTCATTTGACTCTAGGAAAGTGCAATCTGTTGGGGTAATCAGAACCTAGTTGTGACCTTGTTTCAACTGACCATGAAAAGTGTAGTTATGGATATTGTAGTGGCTGATGTTCCCCTCAATTTTGGCATGCTTTTGTCAATATCTTGGATAAAAATACTTGGGGGAACCTTGAAAATAGACCTCACATATACCACTATCCCTGTGTTTGGGGGGGAAGCATAGAAGACTTTACAGGGAAGCCCAACTGGCATATATTATTAGTGATGAAGGAAACCCCACCAGTCATCCTATCTTTGCACTTGACACTGATTTGGTGTCTACTTTGTTACAACTCACTGATTCTCCCGAGCCTCCCCTTGAACTCAGAAAGAAGTTCGTTACTTTTCATGAAGATTCTCCTCTCACCACTTGTGTTTGGAAGATGTTCTTTGATGTAGCCTTTTCTAAGGATGTTGTTGGTGCTAGAGTGGTCTTTGTTTCACATTCTCAAGAAACCATATCTATGTCCTACAAACTAGAATTTGAATCTACCAAGAATGTAACAGACTATGAAGCTCTTGTTTTAGGCTTAAGGGCTACAAAAGACATGGGGATCAAGGAAATATCTGTGTTAGGGTATGCAGAATTGATTGTTAAACAGATTTAAAATCTTTATCAAGATAAAAATCCCAGTCTCAGATCTTACGGAAATGAAGTGTGGGATTTAATTGACATTTTCTTCTTAGATTTCAACATTTCATTCATCCCAAGAAAGGAGAATACAGTGCATGATTCTTTGGTTGTCTCACTAAGTAATTTCAGAGCCCCCCTGCAACCCAAGATCAGGTATGATATAGAAGTAAAATACATGCCCTCTATACCTGACAATGTCAAGCATTGGAAGGTGTTTGAGGATGATCTTGAGATCAAAAGGTTCATGGAGACTGTTGAGGAATTTTCAGCATTGCATATAGATCAGGATCCTAATTCTGAAGATGAGCTTCACGTTGATGTATTTTTGAAGAAAATTGCTAATCATCATATTGTGCAGTTGCCTAGAAATCACATTCCGAAGGGAATAGTACCTTTGGAAAGGATATTTGACAGTAATGATGTGGCACTAAAAGCTAAGAGGTCAACTGAGGATGTTGAGATATCTGAGTGCAACATTGGTACAAAGGAGAATCGAAAATTTGTCAAGTTGTCAAGCATCTTATCGAGGGAGCAAAGTTTAGAGTATGCTGAGCTATTAAAGAAATTTGCCGATGTGTTTTCCTAGACTTATGAGTACCTTACAACATATGACATCAACATTATTGAGCACAATATACCACTGAAGGAAGAAGACAAACCATTTCGACAAAAGTTAAGACAGATAAATCCTATGTTATTGCCTATCATGGAGAGAGAGGTGAAGAAGCTTTTGGACACTTAGATTATTTTTCCATTGAGATATTCTGAGTGGGTGGAAAATTTGGTCCCAGTAAGAAATAAAAGTGGAGAAATCATACTCTATGTCGATTTCAGAAACCTGAACAGGAGCTCAAAGAAAGACAACCACCCTTTGCCAAAGATGGAATACATATTATAGAGAGTGACTGGTGCATCTAGGATGTCCATGATTGGTGGCTTTTCTGGCTACAATCAGATCTTTGTCTTTCCTAAAGATAGAGAAAAGACAACCTTCACCACTACTTGGGGTACATTCATGTATGCTAACATGCCCGTTGGGTTGTTGAACACAGGGGAAACCTTTAAATGAGCTATGGATATAGCTTTCATCAGAGAAAAAAACAAATTTGTGGTCATCTATCTGGATGATGTCATGGTTTTCTCCAGTTCTGATGTAGAGCATTGTGATCATTTGAAAAGGGTTTTCTTAAAATGTAGTAAGTTTGGTCTCTCCTTAAACCCCAAGAATTCATTATTTTCCATGAAAGAGGGGAAATTATTGGGGCATATAGTATCTTGTGAGGGAGTAAGAATTGATCCCGACAGGGTGGAATCGATCTAAACCTTGTCACTTCCTAGGTTCAGGAAAGAAGTCCAGTCTTTCCCAGGAAAGATTATTTTTTTGTGGAGGTTTGTTTCCAATTTTGTTGAATTGGTAAATCTTATAACAACCATGTTGAATAAAGGAAATGAGGTTAAGTGGAATATTGAGTCTCGAATTTCTTTTGATCAAATAAAGAAAGCCTTGACTGAAGCACCTATGCTTATCAGTCCTGATTACTCAAAGGATTTCCTCAGTTTTTCATTTTCTTCGTTTGATATAGTAGCGGTTGTTTTGTTGCAGAAGAACGTTGAGGGATTGGAGTAGCCTATTTCCTTTTTCAGTTGGGCATTAAGGGACACTAAGGTAAAATATGACATCATGGAGAAGTAGGCCTATGCTTTGGTAAAGGCTCTCAAAGCCTTTAGAGTCTATATGTTGCACTAAAAGGTTATTGCATATGTTCCTTCAGCTTCTGTGAAGGACATTCTCATTTAGCCCGACATAGATGGAAGGAGGAGCAAGTGGATTTCCCAGCTCCTTGAATTCGATTTGGAAATAAAGCCCACCGATCTAATTACGAAGATTTGGGGGTTAATTTTAGCAGCACCTACTCAGAAAATCAACAGGTTGAGTTGTCTCGTGCATGCCCACAAGTCATCCCTCCATTGGCAGAGTGCACCTGGTACAAAGACATTATATTTTTTCTTTAGGAGTTGCGACCTCCATATGGTATGGGAAAAATAAAGCCAAGAGTTCTTAAGCTAAAAGCAATTAAATATTTCCTTATTGAGCAGGTTTTGTATTAGAAAGACCCTCTAGGAATGCTTCTGAGATGTTTAGACTCACTAGAGGCCCAAAATATTATGTTTTATTTTCATGATAGTCTATGTGGGGGACATCACTTCTGGAGAACCACGGCCTACAAAATTCTCAGGGATGGGTATTTTTGTCCTACTCTATTCACTAATGTCTGTGCGAGAATTAGAACTTGTATTAAATGTCAAAAATTTACTGGGAAGCAACAACTGAAGTCCCTACCTTTGAAGCATGTGGTTGCTTCAAGGCCCTTCCAGCAATGGGGCCTAGACTTCATTGGGGAAATTCATCCTGCATCAAGCAGTCAACACAGATGGATCCTAACTGCCATGGATTATTTTACCAAGTGGATAGAAGATATCCCCATAAGGAGTGTTTCTCATAAGGTGATCATTGGTTTTCTGGAGGAAATTATAGTAAGGTTTGGTTATCCGAACATAATCATCACTGATAATGATGCATCCTTCAAGGATGAACCATTGACCAAGTTTTGTGAGAAGTTCATAATTTCATTGATCCACTCTACCCCTTACTATCCAGAAGGCAATGGATTAGCAGAGTCCTCTAACAAAAGCCTAATAAAGATCATCAAAAGACTGTTAGAAGACAACAAGAAGGCATGGGATTCAAAGATCAAGTTTTCTCTATGGGCTGACAGGGTGAAAACAAAGAGGTCCCTGGGCATCTCCCCTTTCCAGCTTGTATATGGAACTAAAGAAGTTTTTCCTTCTCAGCTCGCCTTGCTGGTGACAAAGTTCTTCCAAGACTGCCAGAAATAGCCCGATGACATGATCAGGAAAATATATGAACTGGTAGAAGTGAAGTAGGCTAGAAAGAAGTTTATGGACAAAGTGCATGAAAGTCAACAAAATATCAATCAATCCTTCGATAGAAAGGAGAGAAAAGAGGATTTTCAACAGGGAGATCTAGTACACAAATGGGATGCACCAAATCAGGACAAGGGCAAGCATGGTAAACTCGAATCCCTTTGGGTCGGACCCTTCAAGATTGCTGAGGCATTTTCAAATAATACTTACAGGTTGCAGAATCTAGAGGGTGATGAAGTTTTTGGTGGCCCAGTAAATGGGCACTTCCTAACTTTTTTTTTTTGTTTAAAGCCGCAATCGACGTCCCACCATTGTAAACACCATTCATGTTTTATGTTTATTTTGTTTTGTTTTTAATAGAAGACTCCACAACCCAACACTATGGAACTGAAGCCACGAAAGGAGTTCTTAGAGCCTCACAAGGAGGAATGTATACCCCATGGAGCCTAATGTTATCACATAAACTTGTCAAAACCTTAAGGGTTTGTGGTTTCTACCTAAGTCTATATTTTTTCCTGGCTCTCCTCCTTTTGCAGACCCAATTGTAAGTTTTTCCTCTTGGCTTGTATTTTTTCCTTTGTCTTCCTTCATCTGTTTGATTGACCTATTTTGTCTAAGATCGATCACTTCTCCCTTGATCTCTTTCATTGATCCTTTTTTTCCCTGAGCCCTCAGTCAGTCGTCCGGGTAATTTTTCATAGAAACTGCAGCCATAAGCACAAGCGCAACACTTAGAGTAGGCTGGTATGCATTTAAATCAAGCGAGCGAGCAATATCAACTTTCAATGGTAGAGATCCATCAGGCAGATTGAATTGATGCCCATCGAGCGATCAAGATCATAGAGTTGCACGAAATATACCGTCAGAGTTACGAAATAGCGAGGCCAATCCTAGCCGTTGATCTTGGGAAGGACACATGGTGCAATATTAGTATTTCACTGAGTCACAGAATGGAGCAGTCAAAGGGCAGAGTCACGAGGACTCGCGAAATGCGAAATGATCTGAGTTGTTCAGTTCAGAAGGAAACGTGGTGCACGATTATCAATTTCATGGTTTCACGAGATGGAGTGGTCAAAGAGAAGAGTATTTAGAACTCGCGGAATGCGAAATAGCGAAAATATTGTAGACCTTGATTAAAAGAGAGATCTAGACCATCGAAAACCACGTCTAGGCACGCAGGTGAAGGTCAAATCTGGACCGTTGGGACAAAGGTAGATCAGGTTCATCCGATGCAAGGGGACACATGTCACTCGATCCAAGCAATCACGATTTTGTGACTTGGAGATTTCATCATGGAACACAGTGAAAAATCGCGAAACACAAAGTCACGAAATGATATGATCCATCCAACTAGGAGAGCACATGGCAATAGATAATCAAAATTGTGATTTCACATTTCAGAGGTTTCAGCATGGAGTGAGGCGCGAAGCCCTGAGTCTCGAAATATCGATGTTAATCAGGGTTGTTCGATGCAAAGGGACACATGTCATCTAATCCATTGATCTAAAGCGTTAGAGCTGGGTCGTTGATCAGGAAGCCTCATCTCGAGTCACAACATCAACGGTCATGATCCATTGCGGAGTTTGAAGGTGCAGACATTTTAAAATTTTAAGGGTGGGCCGCAATTGGAGCTGTGGTTTTTGGAAAAGGACGTGTGGCGATTCATGGTGAATTGCGGGGACAAAAGTGGTTTGATTTCAAACCACCCTTGGTTTCACCCGCAATTGCACAATTGTGTAGGGTCATGAACGTAGGTCACATTGAATATGGGGCGATGGAAAGGAGCCGCACAAAAGGTTGAAGTGCCCGAGTTGGTCACAGAGAAAGATCTACGTGGCCTCAAGGTGATAGAATTGAATCGAAGGAGTCATGAGCTCACCTAGAACGTTTAGGAGTGTTAGGTATTTTCCTGATCCTGATGAAAGTAGTTAATGAAAGCAAAGAGGTTATTGAAACCTCATTTTATTCCAAAAATGGAAAGCATGGAAGAATTGGCTGTGGAGATAGACTGTCAACCCAAAGCTCCCCTGTCAGCATATTTTCCTGTAAAGCCCATACTGATTTGATCTTGCGTCTAACAAAAGAATGCAAGTGCATCTTGATAGAAGAAAATGTAGATGCTAAGACTTAAATGCAGTGACCAGAGAACACTCCTGGTGGGAGTTAGTAGGTCTAAGTATAAATAGTTAGTTTTGATATTTTTTTTATGGTCAATGGTTGAGTTGAGCTACTGTATTGTAAAGTTTTAATGAAGCTCTGGTTCTTGTAGTTATGTATATGTATTTGAGACTTCTTGTTTAATTTAAGTCATCTTCTTTTCATATCTCTGTAAACAACTGTGTTAGAACACTCAGACATGAAGGATCCATTTGAGGGTAGTTATGTTTTTAAGATGTAGGTTTGATCACAGTGACATCGCGACCCTTAAAAATCTGAACCAAGAGGATATTGTCTTCTGAGTTTTTCCTCTTTAGTATGTTGGAAGACCGGATGTTCATATTAGACCTCTTCACTCTCCTCAATTTGTTCTCCCTACTCACCTTTGTTACAAAATTACTGACTGAAGTTAGATCAATTCCTCATCTACTTATGCATACCAACACCATTTTCTGAGTTAAAGCAACATAATCCTGAGGCTGTGTCCATTAGACCACCCTTAAATTTATTCATTGTGACATATAAAATGATGGGTACTAGGCTTACCTTTGTCGCAATCCATAGGTTACTTCTAGTGCTAACAGACCCCATGTCCATAATTCATCAGTATGGATGGATGCTCGTGCATTGTACTAGTTGTCTACATTTCTTGATAGGTCATATTATATGACTTCTTCCCATGTTTTGAGGATGAAACATGCAAAGCGGGGTGGAATTTAATTTACATAGGGAGGATAACATGGGATTCCTAAGGACATACCCAAGGGGACAATGAATGTAATTTGGCGCGCTAATTAATTAAAAGGAAATAATATAATAATAAGGGGTAGCTGGCATAAGCCCCTAAGAATACTAATGATAAATTATTGGAAGTGTATTTGATTGTATTGTCTTGTAAAAAACACGGCGTGTAAAGTGATTCCTTCCACAATGAATAATTGATGGTGTAACCCTACCCTAAGGGTTTTTCTCTACATTCTTGTGTTGTCTATGGTGAATGTTTTGGTATATTTTATGTTCATTGGTTTAATTTCTTGACGTTTTATGGTGTATTTTCTCTTATATATTCCAAGGTTTACTACATGACACCCCATTGATTAGAACAACAAAGGATGCATAGGTAAT
>JZKD02S0351070.1:0-18969 GCA_000966675.3 Picea glauca
ATTTATATTTTGTATTTTATTTTCTTTATGTTTTATTATAATTGTTTTTTATATGTTTTTTATTTTGTTTTATAATGTTTTGTTTTAATATTGTTTTATTTAACACTAGAAACTAGCAATTTATTAAACTAACTAATTATTAATTAATTAATTAATTAATAGTTAGTCTAACAATTATTATTTTAAATTATCCTATCAAAACAACTTTGTTAGGTTAACAAATATTAGAGAAAATCACTAACCTTTTAACATTATTCGTTCAWTATCCTAAGTYYGTTTATTCAGGGATGGGTGACGGGCGAGAGGTAGTAAATGCGGCCACAGGACAAGGGAGTGAGGGCGCAACGTGTATGAAGGATACAGCAGGGTGATGGGGGATCGAGTGAAAAGAATGGAGGGAGGAAACGGGATCAACCGAGTCATACTTCATCATCGCAGGAGAAACGCTAAATCAAAAGTCGAAGAATCGATTCGCCTATAATTATAGGACCCCAACAAGGTCGACAAAAGTTTAGTTCGGCATCGTAACAAACCGATAATTGGAAGTGATTGAGAAAAACCAATACCATATGATTGAAAGTTCCATATGTTCCCCTAGGTATCTTAATGTATCACTTTGTGACGACCCCCGTGAGGGTGCGTTGAAATATCCTCAAATGAATAGAATTGTCATTTAGGGAGTTAGATGAGCACTGTTGAGGCTCAGAAATGTGCTATTTTCATCCAACTTTTCCTTCATCATTCTCCACATTTCATTGCCCCATTAACATTTCACGATATCATTTCCATAAATATACTTGGGTTTCATCTTATTATTCTCCACTTTATTCATTTGAGTATTAAAAGGGAATTTGTGATTAAATGTTCGAAAATTGACATGTTTTCATATGTATCTCAAAAATGTGTGAGCTTTGTAATGTGTAGGAATATGTGAAGGATTAATTCAAATGGACTTATCGAATACTTCCTCCACCATTTCAAGATTTGAGGAGATAATTCAAGCCCATTCTAAGGAGAAGATCATGGAGATTTGGTTGGAATATCCTATCCAAGATATATGAGAGATATGTGTGAGGATTTTAAGGGATTATATTTTGTAATAATGGGAAAATAGTTGAGAGAATAGTGGATCTTTAATAATGAGATGGTTATCTTATCTTCAAGGCTCTCATGTATAAAAGAGGATTCCAACCTCCAACCATAGGATTCAATTAGGGAATATGACCTCCAACAAACAAGAAATGAACATAAGGAGGCGTCAAGCCCCCAGACCCAAAACTAGGATTCATATTAGTCATCGAAACGGAGGATGATAAGTGCGACATCATGTCAGGTATACAAAAATAAAAGGGATTAGAGGCCGAAGGTATTTATTGAGAATCATGATTCACATACTGAAATGAAATACAAAAGGATTCATTCCCATGGGTCGAGCAGAGCTCACAGGTTGGAAAGCACTAGATGAGGGATCCTTTGGAACCCACATCGTTGAAGATAAAGGAGTCAAGGGGACCCCACTGATAGGAGAGGATAGGAGAGTCGAAGGCCTTCCTGAGACGTTCATATCTGAATCAATATTCATAGTATAATGATTGCAAACCTAGGAGGTGGAGATATATGCACCATGTTTATTAACTCTACGCCTTTTAGAAGGCAGCTTCGGTAAATGATCAAGACGTGGTGGTTGTTGATATTATGGTAGCTGCAGGAGGTATTTACCTCCACGTGTAAACCTGACAAGAATAGAATATTCTGGGAAGCAAGAAGAAACCCTAATGAGTTGGCTAATAACCCTATAAGACATGTCGTCTCAAGAGGATAAATTGTATTAGGTTATTAGCCTCCAAGAGAAGAAGTCGGCCAGAAGAAATAATATATATTGAACAAACAGATACCCAGAATGAGAAGTCGGCCCAAGCAATTAGCCAAAATTAGTATAAATACAGGAGCCCGGTCTTCATTCTAGCAGGCATTCTCATAACTGCAGAGCAGCAGTTGTGCGCACTACAGTTGCCCAATTTGTGCATAGGTTTGGAGGAGAGTTGTCGTTGTAGTTGTTGCAACTAGCAAATTACGCTTTGGCTTGGACTATCTCTTGGTTAGGGTTTGGAAAATTTGATCAACTCTTGTTTGATGAGTTATCCTTGGGGAAAGGTGTGCTACCCTTTGTTTGGCTATCTAGCCTAGGGTTTTCTTCCAAAGTGATTCTCTGTCAAGGTTAAGGTGCACGGAGGGTGGCTTCGGCCTATGGTTGGGTGACAATAGTGATATTGTCGATGGTAAAACGATCACATCCATTATATTCTAACAGGTTATGGGCCCACACCTCCTTCATTTAGTCTAACCACTGGAAGGAAGCATAGCCATAAGGATATTAAGCTCGTTGAATAATTGTCGCTAGGGTTTCTAGCACGAGTAGTCACCAAAGCACTGTCGCTAGGGTTACTAGCAGGTGCAGTTGCAGAATCCCCAATCCTCTCGTTGAGGCACCTTAAGTGAAGAGATTGACCTAATTTTCAGATAGACCAATGTGCCCTAGCCTATCGCATCTCTTGGTACTCTCAGCAAGCCAAGACATCAAGTTTGAGTTTTTGGTCAAATCTAGGGTTGACCAAGTCAAAGAAGCCATGACCTACTCCATGAAGTCAGAAAACAAGTTATATGGAGATTCTAACTTCAGAGCATGGAAGACAATGATTGACCTCATTCTTGAAAAGAATAAGTGTTGGATATCATGAAAGGAAAGATCGTGAAACCAGAGTTTGAAGAAGGAAAAGAGAAAGAACCGCAGAACATTGCAGTTATGGAAAAGTTCAAAGATGGTGACATCAATGCCATGAGTATCATAGTGGAATCTATAAAATACCACTTGATACATGAAGATGAATGATGATGACAACATAACATCATAATTTGTGAGAATCTCCCAGTTAAGAGATCAACTACAAGCTATTGAAGAGATCATTTCAGAGAAGGAATTGGTAAACATAGTACTCAATGGTCTTCCCAAGACATGGAATCCATTTNAATAATGAGATGGTTATCTTATCTTCAAGGCTCTCATGCATAAAATAGGATTCCAACCTCCAACCATAGGATTCAATTAGGGAATATGACCTCCAACAAACAAGAAATGAACATAAGGAGGCGTCATGCCCCCAGACCCAAAACTAGGATTCATATTAGTCATCGAAACGGAGGATGATAAGTGTGACATCATGTCAGGTATACAAAAATAAAAGGGATTAGAGGCCGAAGGTATTTATTGAGAATCATGATTCACATACTGAAATGAAATACAAAAGGATCCATTCCCATGGGTCGAGCAGAGCTCACAGGTTGGAAAGCACTAGATGAGGGATCCTTTGGAACCCACATCGTTGAAGATAAAGGAGTCAAGGGAACCCCACTGATCGGAGAGGATAGGAGAGTCGAAGGCCTTCCTGAGACGTTCATATCTGAATCAATACTCATAGTATAATGATTGCAAACCTAGGAGGTGGAGATATATGCACCATGTTTATTAACTCTACGCCTTTTAGAAGGCAGCTTCGGTAAATGATCAAGACGTGGTGGTTGTTGATATTATGGTAGCTGCAGGAGGTATTTACCTCCACATGTAAACCTGACAAGAATAGAATATTCTGGGAAGCAAGAAGAAACCCTAATGAGTTGGCTAATAACCCTAGAAGACATGTCGTCTCAAGAGGATAAATTGTATTAGGTTATTAGCCTCCAAGAGAAGAAGTCGGCCAGAAGAAATAATATATACTGAACAAACAGATACCCAGAATGAGAAGTCGGCCCAAGCAATTAGCCAAAATTAGTATAAATACAGGAGCCCAGTCTTCATTCTAGCAAGCATTCTCATAACTGCAGAGCAGCAGTTGTGCGCACTACAGTTGCCCAATTTGTGCATAGGTTTGGAGGAGAGTTCTCGTTGTAGCTGTTGCAGCTAGCAAATTACGCTTTGGCTTGGACTATCTCTTGGTTAGGGTTTGGACAATTTGATCAACTCTTGTTTGATGAGTTATCTTTGGGGAAAGGTGTGCTACCCTTTGTTTGGCTATCTAGCCTAGGGTTTTCTTCCAGAGTGATTCTTTGTCAAGGTTAAGGTGCACGGAGGGTGGCTTCGGCCTATGGTTGGGTGACAATAGTGATATTGTCGATGGTAAAACGATCACATCCATTATATTCTAACAGATTATGGGCCCACACCTCCTTCATTCAGTCTAACCGCTGGAAGGAAGCATAGCCATAAGGATATTAAGCTCGTTGAAGAATTGTCGCTAGGGTTTCTAGCACGAGCAGTCACCAGAGCACTGTCGCTAGGGTTACTAGCAGGTGCAGTTGCAGAATCCCCAATCCTCTCGTTGAGGCACCTTAAGTGAATAGATTGACCTAATTTCCAGATAGACCAATGTGCCCTAGCCTATCACATCTATTGGTACTCTCAGCAAGCCAAGACATCAAGTTTGAGTTTTTGGTCAAATCTAGGGTTGACCAAGTCAAAGAAGCCATGACCTACTCCATGAAGTCAGAAAACAATTTATATGGAGATTCTAACTTCAGAGAATGGAAGACAATGATTGACCTCATTCTTGAAAAGAATAAAGTGTTGGATATCATGAAAGGAAAGATCGTGAAACCAGAGTTTGAAGAAGGAAAAGAGAAAGAACCGCAGAACATTGCAGTTATGGAAAAGTTCAAAGATGGTGACATCAATGCCATGAGTATCATAGTGGAATCTATAAAATACCACTTGATACATGAAGATGAATGATGATGACAACATAACATCATAATTTGTGAGAATCTCCCAGTTAAGAGATCAACTACAAGCTATTGAAGAGATCATTTCAGAGAAGGAATTGGTAAACATAGTACTCAATGGTCTTCCCAAGACATGGAATCCATTTGCCGCAAGCATGAACACAAGGAATGAGTATCATACATTTGAATAAATTTGGACTTGCTCTACCCAAGAAGAATCAAGGATCGGTGCAAAATATAAACCCCAAAATCAGTACGATGATCAAGCCTTTACAGCAAGATTCAAGAATTTCAGGAACAAAAGGAAGTTTGGTTCAAGGAAGAAGCCAAATCAAGAGAAAAACATGTCAGAAATACAATGCTTCAACTGTCGAAAGTATGGTCACTACAAGAATCATTGTCCTAAGCTAAATAAAAGTAAGGGGACACACAAAGCATCAGTTGTCGAAGAAAAGGAATCTACAAAGAAGACCAAGCAGGATAAAACAGACTTCTTCTTCTAAGACAAGGTAAAAATACTCTTCATAGTTCTTGTACATACCATGTTTTATGTACATATCTTGCATATCTACTTCTTAGAAGATAAAATGTTCAAAGATAAACTATACCTATGGAAGAAACAAAAAGGATTGACTACAAGTCAAAAAATACAAATGAAAGGGTGAAGTACATCAAACAATTCATGTGGAATTTATTAAATAAGTAACAACTGCAAGATAAGCAGAAATCAGAATCAATCTTGAAGTAAAAGAGAAGAAGTAAAAGACAAGAAAAAGTCAGCAATCAAGAAGAAATTGGAGAAAGACTTGTGACACCTTGCAAAAGGCAATAAGGATGTAGACGAAAGTGTGGATTATGGAGGAATTTGATTATGATGCACTCATACATGAAGCAAGGATTAGGAGGAGATAATCCTATGATACATTAAAGATGATGTAGTATATATCCATGATAGCATCCATGAAAAAAAGTACGTGTTCAGTTTGACCTTAGAAGAAGTCTTCTTTGAAAAGAAGCCTTAAAGTATCCATGGTTTTCCATCCACATCCGTGATCCTATGATGAAAGAAATAAGTGGAATCTCTAGGGCATGGAATTTATAAGAAACTCCATGGACCCAAAAACTAAATAGAAACATGAGGAAGAACATGAATATTCCAAGAAAGAAAGGAAAGCCAGAACAACCAATCATTGTATCAAGAATCACAAGATTACCAGCCTGATATGAACTCACTAAAAGCAATCAAGTAGAAGAACTGAAAGTTGTGATGAAGAACAATGTATGGAAGATTATGAATGAAAGCATGTGAGATCTAGAACTAGAGGTTCTCCCAGATGGAGGGAGAAGACTACGATGATTACTCGTTCTAGTAAACCAGACATACTTCTACATGAGTCATTATATCATCCACGATATCCATGGGTTGGATTTCTACATCAGATGAATGAAAAGACTGTTCCCCAGAGAAATTGAACAAAGAGAATATGAAGAGAAACCTCAAGGCTTTGAGGTATACAGAAAGAGACCCTTGTATACAGATGGAAGAAGCCAACTTGGTGGAGAACCTCCAATGCACAGCATAAGCCTAGTGAAGAACTTCTATAAACAGAGATATTGTATCAAAATGATTACTCAGAAGATCGGGATGATGGATTGCCAATCCATGACAAAGATCTCATAATGACAAAAGAAGTGCCACATGGATATGTTCCAATTTGACCCTTGCCATGATGTCGTGAGCTAGAAGGAACCAAAGAGGAATCCAAAAATGACATACTTTATTGATCAGAGCTATATGATACCTTCAGAGAAAACCAGTGTTCTAGACCGAAGTACATTTGAGATCAAGCATTACATTATCCGTGATGAAGTCCAGAAAGGAGAAAGTGGTTCTCCAATACATATCTCCAAAGATGAGCAAATAAGCAAACATTTTGGTAAAGCTTTTGTCCAAGATGAAAGAGTTTGAATACTCAAGCTGTGTAAGTTTTAAACCTATGAAGTAAAGCAATGCATATAGATTCTTAAGCAAAACAAAATTTAATCAATGGCTCATACATAGAGTACACGGAGATTTTATACCGGAAACCCTCAACCGAGAAAACCTTTCTTATATTCATTATATCGAATTTAACCATTCACCATACAATATATACAATGTTTTTAGGTATTTTGTAGATACCAAAACCCTAATCCCTTCATCCGGGATTAATTTAGAAAACTGCTAAAAATAGCAAAATCCGCTAAAAATAGCAAAAATCGCCCAAAAACAAAATTTCGGGGCATTGCACGTAACCAGGGTGGGGCATACCTACCCCCCCTGGGACCCCCCTAGGTAAGTGTTGGCCCTTGACCAAGTTTTGAAGAATACTTGGTCATATTTGACCACTTTTGGGACTGCGACATCCTCCCAAGGAAGGAGCACAATGCGAAGCGAAAATTAAGGAAGCAAGAAAGAGATGTCGACTCATGGGTTTACCCATGCTTAGGCCCATTTTTTAATCTATAAATAGGCAATGTAAATAGGGGAGAAGTAGGATGATGGTAATATAGTACATCTATGTGATGTATAGTTGAAATCTTAGTGCTAGTAACTGGATATGTGTGATCGAATGTATCTTAGAGTGCTCTATGCATGAGATCGGAAAGCTAAGTGCAATTTGTTGTAGTCTTGTGTTGAAGAGCAAGGAAGAAGGATCTAGCGAGCTGCGCAGATCTTCTTTCCTGTGCGAAGTAAGGGTCATTGAAGCTCTGTGTTGTAACTGCTTGACCGAGATAATATAAAGAAGACTTTGTGGACATAGCCCCAGGGTGGGGGTGAACCACGGTAACGGTGTGTATAGTGTTTTGTGCTTTGATCTAATGTTTTTATCTCTTTATTGGCTAAGTGCTTAATGTGATTAAGTAGATCTAGTTATGCTCTGTGTTGATGATATATGAATGAACATTAGATCTAATATATAAGATGCTTAGTGCTTGATATGTTGAATCTAACCTATATTTCTGTGGCTAAGTACTGAATCATCTTGAGTATAAGTATTCACTGCGATGTTCTATGCTTTCTGCCAAGTGTATTAATGAATGTATGTTAAGGAATAACTAATGCTAAGTGTGTTGTAAGCAAGATAATCACATATCAGTGTCCCAGCTAAGGTTGCAGACATCTGAGTCATGCAACCACCCCTGCCTCTACCTCGAGTGAGACTGCATCTGCTTCGTAGGTGTTGCCTAAAGGGCCTATATCTAGGGTTTTGTTGGTGCACTCTTGAGACTTGAACCATGGGTCTGCCCCTGTGCCAACAAATGGTTCCGTTGCTGGGATAGGAACTATGATTGCTAGGAAAAAAAGAAGAAAAATATTTGTGTGAACTAAGCTCTGTGCGTAGATCTGTTTCCCTAGTGCGCAATATTCTACTTGACCTACAAAGCTTTGTGCCGAGAAAAAGAGATCAGATCTGAAGGGAAAAGGTTAGATCTGCAAAAAAATAGGTAAGATCTAAAGGGAAAAGGTCAGATCTACAAGAAATTGGTTGATATCAAAGAAAAGAAGTGATATCTGAATGCTCTATTCTTTAAGAAAAGTAAAAGTGGAAATTTCTGAAGGAAAAGGGTCAGATCTGCAGAAAAGAGGTAAGATCTATAAGCTTTGTGCTCTGATAACGGTAAGAATAGTCAAAAGTCTATAGATTTGAAAGTTGTGTGCTCTGTAGAAGTAAGATAAGTGAAATTGTTTGTTTCTAAAGCATGGATCTAGGTATGTTTGATAGATTTTGTCCTAGCTTCAAAACTAGGGCATCAATAGATGAAAGAAAGTTTGATATGAATAGATCTGATAAGTATAGTGACAGATATGTTATACCTATGCATCGAAAGAATGTTTGGACTAACAAGTGGATGCAAGATCCTAGAAAGATTTTTTTGCAGGCTAGCCACCATGATCCTGGTGTGCAGTACAGAAGGAGTTGGGGAACATCTAAACGAAAGAGAGGATTAACCCTCTATTATAGTTGCAAAAGACCAAGACATCTTGCTAAGGAATTCCCTAGGAGAAGACCTAGTTGCCTCTGTTGTAAGGCCATGGACCATGAAGTACTAGATTGCCCTAGAATGATTGCTAGGCTTGAGAAGCTGAATATGGAGCAAGTAAACCCTGAAGGAGATCAAGAGACCAAGATTAACGCAGAAACCTAGAAAGAATCAGAAAAGATATTGCTACAGATGAAAGATACCTTGAATGACCACCGACATGTTAGGCTATCAAAGATCTTCAAAGAAAAGGAGAAAATCAAAGCAAGAATAGGGGACTTTGACATTGACTGTACTCTTGATGAAGAAACACAAGTGAACATTATGCCAGAAAGAACTTGGGAAGCTATAGAAAAGTCTCCCTTGATCCCTTCCCTAGGAGGAACAAGTTTCTTCAGAGGAAAGCTAGTAAACCTATGTGGAAGGCTCGCCCGGATACCTATGAATATCAATGGAACTTCTACAGAGGAAGACTTTGAGATCATTAAGTTTTTTGAAGATAGCGCCCCAGTTACCATGCTCATAGGAAAACCTTGGATTGATATAGAACAATCTAGACGANCAAATCAAGAGAAAAACATGTCAGAAATACAATGCTTCAACTGTCGAAAGTATGGTCACTACAAGAATCATTGTCCTAAGCTAAATAAAAGTAAGGGGACACACAAAGCATCAGTTGTCGAAGAAAAGGAATCTACAAAGAAGACCAAGCAGGATAAAACAGACTTCTTCTTCTAAGACAAGGTAAAAATACTCTTCATAGTTCTTGTACATACCATGTTTTATGTACATATCTTGCATATCTACTTCTTAGAAGATAAAATGTTCAAAGATAAACTATACCTATGGAAGAAACAAAAAGGATTGACTACAAGTCAAAAAATACAAATGAAAGGGTGAAGTACATCAAACAATTCATGTGGAATTTATTAAATAAGTAACAACTGCAAGATAAGCAGAAATCAGAATCAATCTTGAAGTAAAAGAGAAGAAGTAAAAGACAAGAAAAAGTCAGCAATCAAGAAGAAATTGGAGAAAGACTTGTGACACCTTGCAAAAGGCAATAAGGATGTAGACGAAAGTGTGGATTATGGAGGAATTTGATTATGATGCACTCATACATGAAGCAAGGATTAGGAGGAGATAATCCTATGATACATTAAAGATGATGTAGTATATATCCATGATAGCATCCATGAAAAAAAGTACGTGTTCAGTTTGACCTTAGAAGAAGTCTTCTTTGAAAAGAAGCCTTAAAGTATCCATGGTTTTCCATCCACATCCGTGATCCTATGATGAAAGAAATAAGTGGAATCTCTAGGGCATGGAATTTATAAGAAACTCCATGGACCCAAAAACTAAATAGAAACATGAGGAAGAACATGAATATTCCAAGAAAGAAAGGAAAGCCAGAACAACCAATCATTGTATCAAGAATCACAAGATTACCAGCCTGATATGAACTCACTAAAAGCAATCAAGTAGAAGAACTGAAAGTTGTGATGAAGAACAATGTATGGAAGATTATGAATGAAAGCATGTGAGATCTAGAACTAGAGGTTCTCCCAGATGGAGGGAGAAGACTACGATGATTACTCGTTCTAGTAAACCAGACATACTTCTACATGAGTCATTATATCATCCACGATATCCATGGGTTGGATTTCTACATCAGATGAATGAAAAGACTGTTCCCCAGAGAAATTGAACAAAGAGAATATGAAGAGAAACCTCAAGGCTTTGAGGTATACAGAAAGAGACCCTTGTATACAGATGGAAGAAGCCAACTTGGTGGAGAACCTCCAATGCACAGCATAAGCCTAGTGAAGAACTTCTATAAACAGAGATATTGTATCAAAATGATTACTCAGAAGATCGGGATGATGGATTGCCAATCCATGACAAAGATCTCATAATGACAAAAGAAGTGCCACATGGATATGTTCCAATTTGACCCTTGCCATGATGTCGTGAGCTAGAAGGAACCAAAGAGGAATCCAAAAATGACATACTTTATTGATCAGAGCTATATGATACCTTCAGAGAAAACCAGTGTTCTAGACCGAAGTACATTTGAGATCAAGCATTACATTATCCGTGATGAAGTCCAGAAAGGAGAAAGTGGTTCTCCAATACATATCTCCAAAGATGAGCAAATAAGCAAACATTTTGGTAAAGCTTTTGTCCAAGATGAAAGAGTTTGAATACTCAAGCTGTGTAAGTTTTAAACCTATGAAGTAAAGCAATGCATATAGATTCTTAAGCAAAACAAAATTTAATCAATGGCTCATACATAGAGTACACGGAGATTTTATACCGGAAACCCTCAACCGAGAAAACCTTTCTTATATTCATTATATCGAATTTAACCATTCACCATACAATATATACAATGTTTTTAGGTATTTTGTAGATACCAAAACCCTAATCCCTTCATCCGGGATTAATTTAGAAAACTGCTAAAAATAGCAAAATCCGCTAAAAATAGCAAAAATCGCCCAAAAACAAAATTTCGGGGCATTGCACGTAACCAGGGTGGGGCATACCTACCCCCCCTGGGACCCCCCTAGGTAAGTGTTGGCCCTTGACCAAGTTTTGAAGAATACTTGGTCATATTTGACCACTTTTGGGACTGCGACATCCTCCCAAGGAAGGAGCACAATGCGAAGCGAAAATTAAGGAAGCAAGAAAGAGATGTCGACTCATGGGTTTACCCATGCTTAGGCCCATTTTTTAATCTATAAATAGGCAATGTAAATAGGGGAGAAGTAGGATGATGGTAATATAGTACATCTATGTGATGTATAGTTGAAATCTTAGTGCTAGTAACTGGATATGTGTGATCGAATGTATCTTAGAGTGCTCTATGCATGAGATCGGAAAGCTAAGTGCAATTTGTTGTAGTCTTGTGTTGAAGAGCAAGGAAGAAGGATCTAGCGAGCTGCGCAGATCTTCTTTCCTGTGCGAAGTAAGGGTCATTGAAGCTCTGTGTTGTAACTGCTTGACCGAGATAATATAAAGAAGACTTTGTGGACATAGCCCCAGGGTGGGGGTGAACCACGGTAACGGTGTGTATAGTGTTTTGTGCTTTGATCTAATGTTTTTATCTCTTTATTGGCTAAGTGCTTAATGTGATTAAGTAGATCTAGTTATGCTCTGTGTTGATGATATATGAATGAACATTAGATCTAATATATAAGATGCTTAGTGCTTGATATGTTGAATCTAACCTATATTTCTGTGGCTAAGTACTGAATCATCTTGAGTATAAGTATTCACTGCGATGTTCTATGCTTTCTGCCAAGTGTATTAATGAATGTATGTTAAGGAATAACTAATGCTAAGTGTGTTGTAAGCAAGATAATCACATATCAGTGTCCCAGCTAAGGTTGCAGACATCTGAGTCATGCAACCACCCCTGCCTCTACCTCGAGTGAGACTGCATCTGCTTCGTAGGTGTTGCCTAAAGGGCCTATATCTAGGGTTTTGTTGGTGCACTCTTGAGACTTGAACCATGGGTCTGCCCCTGTGCCAACAAATGGTTCCGTTGCTGGGATAGGAACTATGATTGCTAGGAAAAAAAGAAGAAAAATATTTGTGTGAACTAAGCTCTGTGCGTAGATCTGTTTCCCTAGTGCGCAATATTCTACTTGACCTACAAAGCTTTGTGCCGAGAAAAAGAGATCAGATCTGAAGGGAAAAGGTTAGATCTGCAAAAAAATAGGTAAGATCTAAAGGGAAAAGGTCAGATCTACAAGAAATTGGTTGATATCAAAGAAAAGAAGTGATATCTGAATGCTCTATTCTTTAAGAAAAGTAAAAGTGGAAATTTCTGAAGGAAAAGGGTCAGATCTGCAGAAAAGAGGTAAGATCTATAAGCTTTGTGCTCTGATAACGGTAAGAATAGTCAAAAGTCTATAGATTTGAAAGTTGTGTGCTCTGTAGAAGTAAGATAAGTGAAATTGTTTGTTTCTAAAGCATGGATCTAGGTATGTTTGATAGATTTTGTCCTAGCTTCAAAACTAGGGCATCAATAGATGAAAGAAAGTTTGATATGAATAGATCTGATAAGTATAATGACAGATATGTTATACCTATGCATTGAAATAATGTTTGGACTAACAAGTGGATGCAATATCCTAGAAAGATTTTTTTGCAGGCTAGCCACCATGATCCTGGTGTGCAGTACAGAAGGAGTTGGGGAACATCTAAACGAAAGAGAGGATTAACCCTCTATTATAGTTGCAGAAGACCAGGACATCTTGCTAAGGAATGCCCTAGGAGAAGACCTAGTTGCCTCTGTTGTAAGTCCATGGACCATGAAGTACTAGATTGCCCTAGAATGATTGCTAGGCTTGAGAAGCTGAATATGGAGCAAGTAAACCCTGAAGGAGATCAAGAGACCAAGATTAACGCAGAAACCCAGAAAGAATCAGAAAATATATTGCTACAGATGAAAGATACCTTGAATGACCACCGACATGTTAGGCTATCAAAGATATTCAAAGAAAAGGAGCAAATCGAAGCAAGAATAGGGGACTTTGACATTGACTTTACTCTTGATGAAGAAACACAAGTGAACATTATGCCAGAAAGAACTTGGGAAGCTATAGAAAAGTCTCCCTTGATCCCTTCTCTAGGAGGAACAAGTTTCTTCAGAGGAAAGATAGTAAACCTATGTGGAAGGCTCTCCCGGATACCTATGACTATCAATGGAACTTCTACAGAGGAAGACTTTGAGATCATTAAGTTTTTTGAAGATAGCGCCCCAGTTACCATGCTCATAGGAAAACCTTGGATTGATATAGAACAATCTAGACGAAAAGAAGAAGAAAAAGTTTTGGAACAGAAGAAGCAAGAGTTAAAAGAATTTATGACCAGAAGGATCGCACACTTGATTGAAGAATAGAAGAGCAGATCACAGATATTTAATATTAGCAACTCCGATGATGAAGCTAAGAGAACACTTGAGGACCAGCAGAAGATTGAGTTACCTATTTTTGATACAGAATTAGTCTTATAAAGGAACCCTAGGAAAGACTTTCAACAATGCGAAGTAACTATGACCACAGAAGATAAACATCAGAATGGTAAAAGCATTACTGAGACGAAGCTCACTAGGAAGAAGGCTAGGAAGTTAAGAAAGAAAAGGGTTAATACTGTAAGGTTACAATAGGTTCTAGAGGACACTTCGCAGCAAGAAGAATTACAGAATTGGAGCTTCGTCGAGATATCAGAACAACGACATAGAGTACTTCGCCATGATGAAGCAATATAGTCGTTGGAACCGTTATACCTGTTCGACCGTCGCTCCAAACGGATCGAAAAGAAGTTATGGGTTACCACTAAACTGTTGGATAGCACCAGAATGGATAGAACGGAGTTAATGAAGGCCCCATGTCCGTTGCAAGCAGACCGTTGCTGAGATTTCCTACTTAACCCATCATGCCACGCACCAAGAATACTTTTTGCTAACTGAGAATTTGAGCGTGAACCCTGAGATTTACTTACCCTGAGATCATTGCCTTACTATTCATTGTAATTTGTGAATTCCTTATGCACCCGAGCCAGCTGACCCAAGTTTGTATGTCAGACAAGCTCAGCGCTGCTAAGAAAATTGTTGAAGAATTTCTAATTGATTTAATGACTGAGAGAGTCTTAGAACGTGAAATGTCTACAGGTGTACAGGTATCGTCCTCGGGCACACTGTCAGCTTCCCCCTCCACTGCTCGAGTAGGAGCATCCCAACTGCCTTCGGAAAGATGATCTAAGCTCGGAAACGACTTCGCCACTATGAAGATGATCCCAAGCATCTTGCCTAAATATATCCCACCACTAAGTGGAACAGTGAATCGAGACACTGTACCTAGAGACTTCGACCATGTTGTAGTCACTGCGTACCTCCCGAAAGGGGTGCGCGCAGTTCATGCTGACCAGGAGAAGCTCACTGCATTGAAATTTAGTGATTTTAACCTTGGAGATCGCAAGGTTTACAGTATGCTAGCTCTGCACAAGTACTTGACAATTACAAAAGGAAAGAACACCAACATTGTACCACAGCAATGGACCCATAACCTTGCGCAGTCAACCCTCTTCAACGTAATGAAGATTCCACATTTCGGGAGGCATCAAGAAGTAAATGCATGCGTTAGATTGTTGTTGTCCTACTACCACTGAGGATACCTATGGTTGGACCATCGCATCACTGTGGATCTTATTCTGATCAATTGGATCACTAGGCTAAGCATGCAGGGCCCTGACTCACAGAAATTTTACCCTGGAAAGACCGCAGATCGCGCTCTCGCTCAACGAATAAAAGACACATATGGCGATCTAGGGAAAGGCATGTGAGGCTACAAGGTATCCTCCATTGAGAATGCAGCAGTATGATTTGGTTGCCATCTAATCGCGGGAAAGTTAGTCCAAAAAAATAGACCTACATAGGTGACCGGATTTGTAGTTGACCTCGCAGGGAAGTGCGCAGAGAGACTACAAATGAACTGGGAAAAATACCTTATAAATCATCTAGAGCTTGACTATAGACAAGCGTAGGACCAAGGGTATGAGTTCCAATTTAGCTGGTTTCTCATACTCATAGCTTTCATAGCTTGGGAACTACCCGAGGGAGCCACTTTTTCGGAGATCGAACCCTTCGAACCACTGGCCACGAAGTTCTATACACTGTGGTACTCCAGCTACATGAACAAACAGTGGCAATCCAATGTCATCTCCCACGCTTACTACACTCAGTTGAAGAATGCCATTCAGTCTACACCGTGCATCACACCCAACACGCTTCATAGGTTTATACCTTTGATGAAATTCAGTGCAAATTGTCACTTCACCTACATCACAGCATGCGCAGATGAGAACAAACAACAAATCCAGTCATATTACAAGCTGACAGAAGATGACTTGGAGGAGATTACCAAGAAATGGTTGGCATACCTCCTTGTTGAAGAAGACCCCGTAGAGATGTCTGACGTATATAGCCCTGAAGATATGTCGGATACACCAGGACCGTGCAAGACTAAGAAGGATGTGGAATTTTAAGATATCCACAGCACATCCACGAAGACTGCTTCGCTCTCACCTGCGAAGGGAGGTGATGATGAAGAACTAGGGGGCACAGAAGTTTAGCAGAACAAAGGCGAGGTTACTCTACCTAGAGACAAGGAAGATCCCTTCAAGAAAAGGAAGATTACCCCACCAAATCCCTCATCTTGAAAGAAATCTAAGGCCACTCGGACCATTCTTAAAACTACCCTTACCCCGGATGATTTCAACTTCTTAATTGCCGCACTGAATGATGTTTCACTAGAGCTCTCAAAAAAGAAAGAAGCAAAGTAGAAGGATTTATTCCGTCGGATCACGGGCGAACTCAAAGAAGTATAGCAGGGACTCTAGCACAACCAAGCAGTTTCTATGGCTCCCTTAATGATGGAAATACCAGGAACAGGCGATGAGCCCACTCAATTACACCAGATCACCGAGAAAGTTGAAGCTCGCCTTCAACAAGCTCAATAAGACATAATGCAAGCCACCCAGGCTTTGGCGTAAGAACAAAGCGCACATGGAGAACAACAGAGGAAGGCAGAATAGGAGCAGCTTGCCTTACAAGCGAAGTGGGAGGAGGAAAAAGCACAGTTACAGCAATGCAAGGACCAGTTGCTAGCAGAGCAACTTGAAGTACCAGAAAGAGTTCACAAAGCACTACGCTTTGTGACGATCATAGAAGTGAATATGGAAGACCATCTCCCACGGTAGGTGACCCAACTGGAAGAAGTAATCTAGCAACTTCAACAATGCATCACGGATATGGAGCTCCGCACTGTGCCTGAGACACCCCAAGATATAAGAGATCTAAGAGAAGCCATTGCTCGAAGCGCAGTCGACCGATTAAAAACTTTGGCTTCAGAATGTAGTCAGCTAAGCACTAGAAGTGCCCAAACTTATGAAACCCTTGCAGAGAACCCATAATTGCAGACATTGGAGGCACAACTCCAAGAAGCAAAGCAGCATGCAAATGTGCTACAAGCGCAGCTAAAGTCCATGACCCCAGTCGAAAGAATGAAGAGGTTTGCAGAACAACGCACGGCCCAACAACAAGTACACACGCTGCAAAGTAAAGTAATGGAAGTCTCTCAACGACTGCAACCACTCCAAGAGAAGGCATGTCAATTGTTTTTTGAACTTGAAAGCCAGGGAGTTGAAGTCAAACAGGGTGTCATCATTGTAGAAAAGCGCCTGGAAGGACCGCTCAATGACACAGTAATGCAGGAATTTACTGAACAAGAGGTTTTCGCACTACAGTAGGTCGAAGCAGCTCAAGCCAAGTTCGAGGCATTCAAAGTAGAATTGGTCAAACCTGAGTGACTCGGGACGAGTCACAGGTGAGTGTTGGGGGCCTGTTGGCCCTTGACCAAGTTTTGAGGAATACTTGGTCATATTTGACCACTTTTGGGATTGCGACAGCTTGCCAAGGAAGGAGCGCAACGCGAAGCAGAAATTAAGGAAGCAAGACCTATTTTTGGGTCCATTTTACGGTTTTGGGTTGATGTAACAAGAAAGGGATGTGAGCCCGTGGGTTTACCCACGCTTAGGAAAATTTTGTAATATATAAATAGGCAATGTAAATAAAGGAGAAGTAGGATGATGGTAATATAGTACATCTATGTGATGTATAGCTAAAATCTTAGTGCTAGTAACTGGATCTGTGTGATCGAATGTATCTTAGAGTGCTCTATGCATGAGATCGGAAAGCTAAGTGAAAGTTGTTATAGTCTTGTGCTGAACAGCAAGGAAGAAGGATCTAGCGAGCTGCACAGATCTTATGTCTTGTGCGAAGTAAGGGTCATTGAAGCTTTGTGTTGTAACTGCTTGACCGAGATAATATAAAGAAGACTTTGTGGGTGTAGCCCCAGGGTGGGGGGAACCACGGTAATGGTGTGTATAGTGCTTTGTGCTTCGATCTAATGTGTTTATATCTTTCTTGGCTAAGTGATTAATGTGATTAAGTAGATCTAGTTATTCTCTGTGCTGATGATATATGAAAGAATGTTAGATCTAATATATAAGATGCTTAGTGCTTGATTTGTTGAATCTAACCTATATTTTTTTGGCTAAGTACCGAATCATCTTTAGTATAAGTATTCACTGCGATACTTTGTGCTTTATATGAAGTGTATTGATGAATGTATGTTAAGGAATAATTGATGCTAAGTGCATTGTAAGCAAGATAATCATAGATCAGTGTCCCAGCTAAGGTTGAAAACATCTTAGTCTTGCAACCACCCCTGCCTCTACCTCATCTACTTCACAGGTGTTGCCAAAAGGGTCGGTAGCTAGGGTTTTGTTGGTGCGATCTTGAGCATTGAACCCTGGGTCTGCCCCTGTGCCAACAGAAAGCGCTCGGTGCACATGACACAAAGATCACTACTAGAGGGGTCATCAGACGCAGTTGTCAAACCTGACGCACCCACACACACACATGCAAAGAATATAACACATACCCAACAAGTTGGAGCTTGTGGAGATGACTTCCTTATTGAAAAAGGAAGAGATGGATCCCAAGTTGGGAGGGATCACTGATGTGTTATCGATTGATGGACAATCATTTTTTTCAGTTCAAAAATGGTCCAGGATGAGCAGTTTCTTTTCCAATCTGGAAAGTGGTTTGAGATTTCGAACGGACAAGCATTTTCCAGTTCATAAAATGGTCCATATCAAATGATCATTTTCATAATGAAAATGGTTCGATGGATTGTTGATGTACCATAGACATTGATTTCCCATTGTGGTTAACATGGGGAATGGTTCATTTTGGAGGTTGGTCCAGGACAGTCATTTCCTTAGGAAATGGTCCGGACAGTCATTCCTTAGGGAAGATTCATTCTCTCCGGGTTGCACTTTGTTTAGTGTCGGAGGAATGGTCCAGGTTCAACAATAAGGGACAGACATTCCTTAGGGTAGACTCATTCTCTCCAGGTTACACTTTGTCTAGTGTGAGAGGAATGGCCCAGGGTGGGGAATGGTCCAGGCTCAGAAATCGGGACAGTTATTCTTCCTTGCTTGAGAAGAATAGTCCAGATAGCTCATCATTGATGTTTTACCTTCTAAGGGCAGATGCTCTTCCATATCTCACATATGTGAGTGGAAGAATGGCCCAGA
>JZKD02S0351103.1:31654-62702 GCA_000966675.3 Picea glauca
ACCTGTCCTCCTATCGAGCTTCTCCCGGTGGCGCCCGATCGCTGCCACGCGTCCTTCCAAATAGACGGTCCTGATTATGTCGGGATTTCACCTTGGCTTTTCCCGATGGTAAACCACATACATCTTATGTCTGATCTGACGACCCTCGTTCTTTCGGGAAATTTGAATAGATCCTGCGGTTGTGGATCTCTGTCTTCCTTCTCTTCTGCAAATTCCTGTACTTTGAGCTTTGCATTTGTTGCGCGCGTTTTCTTCAACGTTGTTCCTCCTGAGCTTTCACATCTGAATCCCCAAGGGATTTTTATCCTTCTTATCCTACCATCTCCACTACTTTACTTGCCATCAATGACAAGTCTATGCTACCTGTTAAACATTTCCAACAAAAAATAGTTCAATAGGAATGAATTTTTTCATAGTTTGTGTACTCGTTTGAAAAATAATCAACTCTTTAAATGTCTGGCATAATTGACTCTGTAAATCTTCTGCAATTGGTTTGAAACTCCATAAACAATATGTTTCCTTGAACTGCATCAAATATAGGATCATCATGGCAACTACAAGTCTCTCCCAAGATATAAATGTAAAGGGAACCAATGATATTGGGAAGCTCATTTTCTTCATCTAGAAAGTAGATAGAGAACATATATGAATGAGAGACCAATTGGGTCTTATGCTGAATATATATATTTTTTAATTTCCATCGCTATCCAATTTTAGGTACAAAAAAATACATTTCCAAGATGAGCTCCTTTGGAAATTTGTTTAAATATGAGCGCTTGGGATTGTATTTCTTGCATTAATTGGGATGTTACTCTACATTTATACTTTCCCTTTTGGAGTCATAACATAGCATGGTGTTATTGTAGGAATAATGAAAGATGAAATCTAGATAACTCCATGAGTTAAATCCCAACGATTTATATGTCTAGACCCCATAGGGAACAGACAATGGTAAGATCATGGGGAGAAGAATGATTGTCAGCTATGTTTTTAGCATGTATATGATATATGATAAATAATTCATGACCATTTAAAAACCTCTAAAGTTCAATGCAATAGATTGTAGTTTACTTTACTGCATTTTCTTAAAGTATAAATTGGATGATTCCCAGAACATAGTAAATCCACAAGTCGCATAGTTAAAAGGATAAAGGAAAGAGTAAAGAAGTATAGAGGACAATATAACACACATAAACACCCTAAACACAATCATTTATAATTAAAACATTAAGTGTGTTTTTATCTATGGTTATATTATGTTTTGGATACAAAATATTTCTACCTATGATTTATGCTAAAATCAACCTTTTCTCTAACTGAGCCAAGTATCATCCCACTATTGGGTTATGTTGCCCTAAAAAACTCGATGTTTTCTATTTGAGTGAGTGTTGTTAAATCCAAAGAGCATTGACTATTCTTTGATTGATTATGATATTTTAAGGAACCCAAGTGTTGAATTTCCCTATTAAGAAGGTGACTATGCAATGAATGTGGTTGTTTTTCCATGCATGACCTGAATATTCAAGTCAAGAAAAGTGTAATATGGAGCTCTCTTTAGTTAACTCTATAGGATTCGTCTCCAATAAAAGTCATTAATTAAATTCAAGAAAAAATATGTTTATTGTTATAAAAACATGATCATGGGGCAATAGAATAAAACAAATGTGGAAATAAAACATAGAAAATACACAACACAATAGAGACATAGATATACATGGTTCACCCAGTGTGGTCTACGTCCACTAAAGAAATTTCCAGGTCCTTCCTTTTTAGTATCCATCAAAATGAAGGGATACAACCTACAACGCACCTGATGTAACTTCTTCTTCTTTCTGTCACATTCTCCTCTCTCAGAATAAAATAATCACACACCTACAAAGCCAAAATACAATTCCCTCATAAAAGAGGGTTGCCTTCTAGGGAAAAAATCCCTAAAATAACTTCTACTATCAAATCTGCGACCTTATAATGAATAGTCCAAATTGACTACAAAATTACAATATTTTAGAAGGAAATTTTTCCCAAAATTTCTCTCTAGGGGTGTTTCCCCCGAATCCCCCACCAGGGGGGGATACAAAAATTATCAGGATCCACAGCCAACAATCTCCCACTCGAAGACTGGAAAAAAAAATCCATTGGTTTTGTACCCGTTGGATTATGTTCCACCTTGGACCTGGAAAAATTCTCATATTCACTTCCATGCTTGAATGCCAACTGAAACTGAGCAGGAATTCAGTTTCTCCCTAATTACTACCTTTGTTAACTTGTCTACAAGATTCTGGCTAGTATGTATCTTTTCCAACTTAAAATGTCCATATTCCAAGATGGATCATTTGAAATGGTACCTACGTTGTATATCCTTAGTATTATAATGGAAGGTTGAGTTATTTTCAATATGAATAACACTCTCGTTGTCACAGTACAACATGTTATTCTCCTACTTCTTTCCCAATTCCTCCATAAAAAATTGTAACCAAATCATCTCTTTACTATCCTCTGTAGTAGCAACACACTATGATTCCATTGTTGAAAGTGAAACAACCTTTTGTAGTTTTTAAATCCAACTTTTTGGTGTTCCACCTATAGTAAAAACATACCATGAGGTGCTCCTCCTACTATCTTTATCACCTTCCATATTTGAATCAACATATCCCTGTAAAATAGTGTTTGAACCTCCAAAACATAATTCATGAGTACTAGTACCTCTCAAATACCTAAGAATCTACTTTGTCGCCTCCCAATGTTATTTACCTCGATTGTTCATATACCTGCTCACAAATACCACTACATGTGCAATATCTAGTTGTAGCATCCTCGACCATCCATGTCGGGGCATGCTACGCTAGAGAACATTTTTTTTCTCTCTATGGAACATACTATAACATACCCAACATCCAACTATACTATATAGTTGCAGTTTAGCACCTTCAGGAAATCAATTCCCAACAATTCTCTCACCCAGAGAGGAATTGCTCACGGGCCTGACAACTTGCCTCTTCAATATCCCATGGGCATGAAAACCCACTTCTTCAGTCCAACTCCCAAGCTAACCAGCTACACAAACAGGTATAGTTACAGATATAGGTTCAGGTACAGTGATATGAAGGTATGGAAGATAGCTCAATGAGTGTGTGAATGTTCCCATATGATTGACTGGATGACTGAATGATGGAAGGAATAATGGAAAGAATGATGGGAAATGAGCTAAGTCCAAACAATATGTATGCATGTCCCCAACTTGACACTTGTCATGTTGGGAGCTACTTTGGCCCATTTGTCCCCATCTTTAGAACTTAGGATAAAATAACTATCCATACTTTATACTTTAAGAAATATTAATATAATATTCCTTTTTGTCTTAAGCTCCCTGGCTTAGCCCCTTTTCCTTAACTTTTAGCCCCCACCCTTTCCCTAACTAGTGGAGTTTAGTCCCCCATACTCTTTTATCATGGTCGGTCTGTGCACAGTGATGTATTTTATATTAATGCTGAGACATATAAAAAAGTAGGCGCACTAGCCTTTAACATATAGGATCTTTGTCCTAATAATCAAAAAACTGTCTCACCAGCCTATAAAACACAGCATATACACAAGGGCTCCATGGCCTCAAAATCGCGTGCACTTAAGTTGATGCGCGCAATATCCTGGAATGTGCACACTTCCTCATTTTGCTGTGCAGTACATGCATGCACTATGCCAAATGTGCATACAAAAATGATATCAAACAACTCACTATCTTAAGTACATTTACAATTGTGTTCGGCCTAGGGATATTACAATCCCCTCCCCTTATTTATGCATTGTCCTTGGTGCATCATGTACACATATACAACAAAAATTTCAAAAATCCTCAAAAAGATGAGGGTATTCTACCCGCATTACATCCTCATGCTCCCAAGTAGCATCCTTAAGACCGTACCAGTTCCATTGGACCTTTTCAAGCCATATGGCTCAATTCCGGAGTTGTTTGATTTTCCAGTCCATAATGCGTACCGGATGCACTTGGAAAGCGCCTTCTTGCTCCACCTGGATCACATTCCAATAAATAACATGATTAGCATCAGGTATATATTTCTTGAGAAATGATACATGGAATACATTATGAACGGACATAGATGTAGGCATTACAATCATATAAACCATTAGACCAATCCTCTCTAGGATTTTAAATGGCCCACAATAGTGAGTTGCCAACTTTGAACAATTTCCCAACTTCAGGGAACTTTTGTTGGATTTAAATTTCAACAATACATGGTCTCCCACTTTAAATTCCCTGTGGGTTCTTCCCTTATCAGCATATTTTTTGTGCCTATCTTGGGCAACCTTTAAATTTTGCTTTATTTTTATCATTTGCTCCTCCATTTCCCTAAGCAAATCTGGCCCAACCACTGCTCTATTTGTTGGGTTATCCCTGCTTACTGGTGTGTATCACTTTCTACCATATAGTGCTTCAAATGGGCTCATCTTTATATATATATATATATATATATATATATATATATATATATATATATATATATATATATATATATATATATATATGGTGAGCCCATGTGGCAGGAAAGCTCAATGTTCGAGGATCATTTCAGAATCTCAAACGCTGGGAGTTACTGCGAATCTTTTGGAGATGATTGGAAAAATGGAAGAAGATCAAATGCTTGGGAGCAGACGATCATGAGTGATCAGGGAGTTTCACTCTGAGTCTTGAATGTGACTGAACTTAGGTAGCAGTTAGGTTTTCTTCTTTGAGGTAGATGAGTAGTCGGGGGGAACCCTAAGGACCCTCTAAGTTAAATAGAGGTTTTGTACGCCCAAATGAGGTTGTTACGAGTTAGTAGGAATTTTCTGATTTTTAAGTTATTTTTTTGATATTGGTTGTAGCCATTTACTTTTGAATGAATATGACAGAAGAAAATTGACTCAAATGCATAGTATTGTTATTGTTTGCAATTCTCTGTTATTGAGTTTTCATAAATGAATGAATTTTGTTATGAATGGATGAAATGGTGAATGTTAGTGTAAGTTTCAATTGTTTCTATCCTGTTAAATGAGTGAAAGGTGTGCACATCGAACGCAAGGAGTGCATTGATGGAGTCTGTTTTGATTTTGAAGCTCAGAAGAGATAGAAAGAAACTTTTCCTTTGCAAGGAGTGCAAAGAGACTGTTGCAAGGCGTGCACAGTCACCTGCAAGAACCAAGTCTTGCATAAGAATCTGTTGCAAAGAGTGCACAGATATAGAGTTCAGCTAAGTTTCTAAGGGAATCCATAAGAGTCAAAGGAGCGAAAGGTTAAATCCTAACTTGATTTGAGACGTTGGATCCAGAAATATCTTGACCGTTGATCTAGCGCCATCGTGATCTCAGATATCGGGAGAACAGAGGTAAGGAGACTCCCAAAATTTTGAAATGTGAAATCTCGACTTCATCACAGCCGTCGATCAAAGGAAATATCTGGACCCTCGATCTAGCACCATCGTGATTTCAAATAATGGGAGAACGGAGGTAAGGAGACTCCCAAATTCGCAAAACGTGAAATTCTAACTTGATCATAGCCGTTGAAGAAAGGAAAGATTTGGACCATCGATCTGGCGCCATCATGATATTGGATATCAAGAGAATAGAGGTAAGGAGACTCCCGGAGTCGCGAAACGTGAAACCGTGACGCGCCTTTCACTCAAGCGCGTGGTCATTGCCAGCGGTCATGTGAGGAAAGGACTTAGCTAGGGGAGAGCTAATGCCTAAAGAAATCACCGATTGGGAAATCAGAAATCGCAAGGTTGGGGTTGGCTCAAGTGAAATCACCCGAGGTCCGAGACCGCAAAGAGCCTTTTGGGTTAGGCATGTGGTCACAGCCGGTGATCATGTGAATAAATCTCATGCCTAGTTCTTTTTCACGCGGGATAAGTTACACATAGGACCTGTGGATATTTTGTGAGGATTCCAGCGAGGAATCAAAGAGTTGTTCCAACTTGAAGATTGAGAAGATCTAGTGACCGAGAGGTCAGCAGACCCTGCTGAGGTGGGGCACTACATCAAGTGGTATTAGATCAAGACTAAAGTGGATCATTTGAGACACCTGACACTAGTGATGAGGAGACTACAATAGGAGAAGCTGCTGATAAATCTGAAGAAGTCCTCTTTTATGAAGACAGAACTCATTTACTTGGGTTTTGTGATCTCTTCAAATGAACTGAAGATGGATCTAGAAAAGGTGAAAGAAATCAAAGAATGGCCATCACCAAGAAGCATGTTTGAGGTAAGAAGCTTCCATGGATTAGCAAGTTTCTATAGGAAGTTCATCAGAGACTTCAGTGGAATTTGTGCACCAATGATGGATACAATGAAGAAGAAGCACAAGTCTTTTAAGTGGATAGAGGAGGCTGAGAGGAGCTTCAATACTCTAAAGAAGAAAATAACAGAGCGATCTTTTCTGGTCTTACCTAATTTTGAAATGACATTTCAGGTGATATGCGATGCAAGTGGAGTTGAAATTGGAGCAGTTTTGAGCCAGGATAATAGACATGTTGCCTATTTCAGTGAGAAGCTGAATGAGACTAAGAGAAAATACTCCACATATGATAAGGAATTTTATGCCATAATTCAAGCCCTGAAGAAGTGGATACATTACCTTGTCCCATAGGAATTTGTCTTATATAGCGATAACCAAGATTTACAATTCATAACCAGACAGGAAAAATTGAATCAAAAGCATGAAAAGTGGATTGATTTTATGAAGAATTTTACTTTTGTCATAAAACATATTGTTGGGAATGCTAACAAAGTTGTTGATGCATTGAGAAGGAGATGTTTGATTCTGCAAGAATTTCAGGTGAAGACCTTGGGGTTTGAACACCTTAAGTAAATGTTTAGTGATGATCCATATTTCAAGGAGGCATACGAAGCATGTGTGAATCCTGTGCTGAGAGATAAGAGCCAGTGGGAAGAGTATATGATTCAATAGGGATTTCTATTCAAGGGAAATCAGTTATGCATACCAAAATGTTCAATGAGGGACAACCTTTTGAAGGAGAAGCATAGTGGAGGATTGGATAGACATTTCGACCATGATAAAACATTTGCACAGTTGAGCAGTTCATACTATTGGTCAGGTATGAGGATATAAGTGATGAAATTTGTGAACAGATGTAGAATCTGCCAACATGCAAAAGGAAAAATATAGAACACTGGATTGTACCAACCATTGCCACTACAAGAGAGGCATTGGGATGCAATAAGCATGGATTTTGTGTTAGTACTGCCAAGAAAAAAAAGAGGATGTGATTCCATATTTGTGGTGGTTGATAGATTTTCAAAGATGGCACACTTTATCCCATGCCAGAAGACCAATGATGCAACACATGTTGCAAATTTGTTTTTCAAGGAAGTTGTGAGACTTCACGACCTACCCAGAAGCATCGTCTCAAACAGAGACTCAAAATTTGTTGGTCATTTTTGGAGAACACTATGGAAGAAGTTGGGGATAGATTTTTCCTTCATCTTAACTTATCATCCTCAGACAGATGGACAGACTGAAGTGGTAAACAAAAGTTTTGGAAACTTGTTAAGGAGTCTGGTCACTGAGCATCATAACTAGAGGGATCAGATTCTACCACAAGCAGAATTTGTATACGACTCACCAAACAGAAGCACTGGAAAGAGCCCATTCCAGATATTGTATGGAATGAAACCTAGGGGAGTATCCAAGTTGAGGGACTTGGGACAGAGTGAGATCAGAAGTGCTGGAGTAGAAGATTCTACTGTAAAAATGTAGAAGCTACATAGCTAGATCAGAGGACAATTACAGAACTCTAGCCAAGAGTACAAGCATAGAGTTGATCAACATCGTAGAGAACTTCAATTTGAGGTGGGATATCAGGTTCTGGCACATCTCAGGAAATAAAGGTTCCCTAAGGGAACATATAACAAGTTAAAAATGAAGAAGATAGGACCATGTAAGATCTTGAGGAATTTTGATGCAAACGCCTATGAGATTGAGCTACCAAATGATGTGGGCATATCACCCATATTCAATGTTGCAAACCTATATCCTTACAGGAAAGATGACACAGAGGGATCAGAAGATCAAGATAATATTCAGTGGGAGAAACAAATGCCTATAGTAGAAAAACCACAAATGGAGAAGATAGTTGATCAGAGAATTGGCAAAAAGACCAGGAGGAAGACATATTTTGAATATCTGGTCAAGTGGAAGGGACACCCAATATTAGATGCCAGTTGGAAAAATGAAGTTGATATCCATAAGCATGGAAGGTTAGTGTAGGATATCATGGACAGGAGACCATGAATTTTTTTCCAGGGGGAGTATGATGCAGGAGCATCATCAGCGAGCACACATGGCAGAAAATCTCAGCGTTCCGGAATCATTTCAGAATCTCAAACGTTGGGAGTTACTGCAAATATTTTGGAGATGATTGGAAAAAATGGAAGAAGATCAAATGCTTAGGATCGGATGATCATGAGCGATAAGGGAGTTTCACTCCGAGTCTTGAATGTAACTAAACTTAGGTAGCAATTAGGTTTTAGTTTTTGAGGTAGATGAGTAGTTGGGGGGAACCCTAAGGACCCTCTGAGTTAAATAGATGTTTTGTACGCCCAAATGAGGTTGTTGCGAGTTAGTAGGAATTTTCTGAGTTTTAAGTTATTGTTTTTTATATTAGTTGTAGCCATTTACTTTTGAATGAATATGACGGAGGAAAATTGACTCAAATTCATAGTACTGTTACTGTTTTCAATTCTCTGATATTGAGTTTTCATAAATGAATTAACTTCATTATGAATGGATGAAACGGTGAATGTTAGTGTAAGTTTCAATTGTTTCTCTTATGTTGAATGAGTGCAAGGTGTGCACATCAAACGCAAGGAGTGTGTTGATAGATTATGTTTCAATTCTGAAGCTCAGAAGAGATAGCACAAAACTTTCCCTTTGAAAGGAGTGCAAAGAGACTGTTGCAAGGTATGCATAGTCACCCACAAGAACCAAGTCTTGCATAAGAATCTGCTACAAAGAGTGCACAAATCTAGAGTTAGGCTAAGTGTCGAAGGGAATCCATAAGATTCAAAGGAGAGAAAGGTAAAATCCTGACTTGATTTGAGCCATTGGATCCAGAAAGATTTGGACCATTGATATAGCTCCATCATGATCTCAGATATCAGGATAACAGAGGTAAGGAGACTCCCAAAATCATGAAATGTGAAATCCTGACTTGATCACAGCCGTCAATCAAAGGAAAGATATGGACCGTCAATCTAGCGCCATCGTGATTTCGGATATCAGGAGAATGGAGGTAAGGAGATTCCCAAAGTTGTGAAACACGAAATATGACTTGATCACAGCCATTGATCAAAGGAAATATTTGTACCATCGATCTGGCACCATCGCGATCTTGGATATCGGGAGAATGGAGGTAAGGAGACTCCCAGAGTCGCGAAATAAGAAACCGCGACGCACCTTTCACTCAAGCACGTGGTCACCACCAACGGTCACATGAGGAAAGGACTTAGCTAGGGGAGAGTTAACACCTAGAGAAATCGTCGATCTGAAAATCAAAAATCGCAAGGTCGGGTTTGGATCAAGTGAAATCACCTGAGGTTTGAGACCGTGCAGTGCCTTTTGGGTTAGGTATGTGGTCACAGCCGGTGATCACATGAAGAAAGCTCATGCCTAGTGCTTTTTCATGTGAGCTGAGTTATGCATAGGACCTGTGGATATTTCGTGAGGATTCTAGCAAGGAATCAAAGAGTTGTTCCAGCTCAGAGATTGAGAAAATCCAGTGATCGGGAAGTCAGCAGACCCTGCTGAGGTGGGGCACTGCAAAATTTGGTACCTATTGTTATAAGAAAACTCTACTAATTGTAGGTAGTCTTCCCATTTTGATGGTTTATCCATCACATACATTCTCAACATATCCTCAATCACTTGATTCACCCTCTCTGTTTTTCCATCTGATTTTGGATGATAAGTTGTGCTAAAATTCAAGTTTGTTCCAAATCCATTAAATAATCCCTTCCAAAATTTTGAGGTAAATTTTGAATCTTTCTTAGACACAATTGTTTTGGGTATGCCATGTAATCGATAAATTTCTCTCATATAAACATCAACAATGTTGGTTGCCTTGTGAGTGAGCTTAACTGGAATAAAATGGGCATCTTTAGTAAGCTTATCCACCACTACCACGATAGAATCATGTTGCTTGTTTGTTCTAGGAAGTTTGGTAATGAAATCCATGGTTACAAATTCCCATTTCCACTCAGGAATGGGAAATGGATGTATCAAACCAGTTGGGTTTCTTTTCTCAACCTTTACCTTTTGGCATTCCAAACATTTGGAAATAAAATCAGCAACCTCTCTCTTCATGCCTAGCCAATAATATTGGCTCTTGACAGTCGCAATAGTTTTATGATAACCTGGGTGCCCAGCATAAGGTACATTATGCATTTCTTTTAATATCATATTTTTCAATTCCTGAGAATTTGGTACATAAATTCTCCCCCTATATATGATAATTTCATCATTATCTAGCTTGTATTCTTCAATTTTCTACTACAAATTACCTTGTTGTAATTTTGCCACTAATTCCTTGTATTGCAAATCTAATTTTGCATCCTCTAAAATTCTGGGTTTCAAATCTGATTGGTACATGCTAATGGTTGTAGCATGAAATTCATGCACTCTTCTTCTGAGTGCATCATCTACTTTGTTCTCTTTCCCCTTGATATGCTTTATATCAAATTCATATTCACTTAGAAATTCTAACCATCTACTTTTCCTAGCATTTAGAATTGGCTGATCAAATAAATATTTCAAACCATTATGGTCTATCCTCATCTCAAACCGTTTCCCCATGAGGTAGTGTATCCATTTCCTCAAGGCATGCACTATGGCTAACAACTCCAAATCATGAGTAGAATGGTGTCTTTCATGCTCCTTCAACTTCCTTGATTCATAACATATAACAAACCCATTTTGACTGAGGACTCCATCAAGTCCTTCTTTACATGCATTTGTTCATACACTGAAGTCTTCATTTGGGTCTGCAATCCTTAGTATTGGAGCACTTGTTAATAATTGTTTCAAGTGTTGGAAACTCTTTTCACAATCTGATTTCCAGTGAAACTTCACACCCTTCTTTTGCAAGGAAGTGATTGGATGTGCAATCTTTGAGAATCCTTCAATAAATCTCCTATAGTATCCTGCAAGGTCCATGAATGATCTAACCTCTGTCACATTCGTTGGTTCTAACCATTCTCTAATGGCTTCTATCTTCTCAGGATCCACTGCTATCCCATCCTATGAAATGATATGTCCCAAATATTGAATTTGCTTCTGATAAAATGAGCACTTTCTCAACTTGGAATACAACTAATGCTCCCTTAATACTTGCAACACCATTCTCAAATGATTCTCATGCTTTTATTCTAACTTAGAATATATAAGAATGTCATCTAAAAAGACAATGACAAACTTGTCTAAATATTCTCAGAAAACACCATTCATTAATCCAATGAAAATTGTTGGTGTATTTGACAACCCAAATGGCACAACTGTGAACTCATAATGACCATACCTTGTCCTGAAGGTGGTCTTGCTGATATATTCCTCTTTACTCCTTACCTGATGGTATCCTAACCTGAGATCTATCTTTGAAAATATCTTTGCATCCTTCAATTGATCAAAGATATCATCAATCCTTGACAGATGATACTTGTTCTTTACAGTCACTTTATTCAACTGTCTGAAATCAATGCACAATATCAATGTCCCATCTTTCTTCTTCACAAACAATACTAGGGAACCCCAAGGTGACACATTTGGGCGTATATACCCCTTCTTCAGAAGTTCTTCAAGCTACATTTGTAACTCCCTCAATTCTGGTGTACTCATTATGTAAGGAGTTTTTGACACTGGAGTTGCTCCAGGCATTAAGTTTATCGAGAAATCAATATCTCTCTTTGGGGGTAGTCCAGGTACCTCCTTGAACACATCTTCAAAATATTCCAGGACTTCATGATCTTCCAAATTTGGAACCTTATCTTTAGGTGTCTCTTCCATATGAGATGCAAATATTTGAAACCCTTTTCTATAACATTTCTTTAGCTACAATGCTAAAATTTTTCTTATGGTTACTGCCCTGGGAATTCCCTGGACTTTCCTTAGGTTCCCTTCCTCATCCAAGAAAGTAAATTCCTTATTATGACAATCTAGGATAGCATGATGTTGATCCAACCAATCCATCCCAATTAAAAAATCATAGGAACCTAAAGTAAATATGTTCAAATCTTCCCTGGTGTTATATCCATTCATGTTCATAAGGCATGACTTAACCATCTCATTAACTTTTCTTTTGGATCCATTATCCATCTGCACCAACCAAGATTTTCCATGTTTTCTTCTTGGAAAATGCAAAGTTTCCACCATCTTAAGATCTATATAACTATGACTAGCTCCTAAATCAATTAAAATAGCAATGTTTTGGTTGTTGATCATACCTTCCACTTCAATCATATGTGACTAATACTTTTATTTCTTGTTTTCCAGGGCTACATAGATCCTTGGTACATTTTTTCCCATGTCCACCAATGTTTTAGCTTGTTGTACATTGTGAACAGTCCTCACTTTTTCCCGTCTATGAGGACAATCTATGAACATATGATCTCCTTTACAACCCCAACATTTAATAGGTGGTTTCCTTGGCCTTTGACCCCCTGTCTCACTTTTTCTGGGTTCTCTAGAATTTGGTTGTCCCTAAGGATTATTTCTGAAGAACGGTGGCTTAGTTCCCTTCTTCCTCTGATCCATCTTGAATTTATTTTTGTGTTCCCAAGATTTTTGGAAAGTTGGCCTTGCTTTTTGTTGATCATAAAGGCATTTAGCTTGCCTTATGGTCTCCTCCAATGTCTTGGGATCATCATACTTTATTTTGTCACTGATGAATGATGGAAATCCACTCAAATACCTATGAATCTTAACTGTCTCATCCTTAATGAAACAAACATACTTCAACAGTTCTAAAAACCTTCTCTCATATTCATCTATTATCATACTCCCAAGCTTAAGTTCAAAGAAATCTTTCATTTTCTTGTCATATTATCTCGTTGTCAAGTATTTCTTATCAAAATACTTCTTGAATTCCCTCCAAGTAACACTTTTCTCTTTAATGTGTTGCACCTGCACAAGTTGATCCCACCACATGGATGCCTTTCCCTTGAGTTGATAGATGGAAATTCTTCCTTCTGCATGAGAAGAATAATTATGCAATTGAAAATACTTTCTCATTCCCAGCATCCATGTCTCTGCATCTTCATCCTTCTTGTGCTCACCATCAAATGTAGAAGGTTTGATTTTTTTCATTTCTCCTCGTAGCTCATCCACCCCAAACCCCTTATGCTTTCTGACAGGGGATGGACTTGATTTGTTGTGTTCCCTCTTATTGGAATTCCTCTGGGAGTGATGGTGATGTCTGCTAACACTTCTTTCTCTTCTTTTCTCATCAGGAGACACGTGACTTCTTGATTTGCATGAGCCACTCTCCTTATCCAAATTATTTTCTATTTTGTTCAAGCCCTACATTAACTTCATGTTGAAGTCATCCTATTACTCCTTGGATATCATAATCCTTTCATTATCATATTTATGGCTTTGGACATCCTTCTGCAAATTTTTAATGGTCTCTACCATATTCATGTTTTCATCCCTTCCTTCTCCATGTCCATTAGAGTTTGTTCCTTCAATGCCCAAATGGACATCCATCCCTCTAATCTCATCTTCCTAGATGTAAGTCCCATGTGCCTTTTCCATTACTCAGGACTCTGTGTTGATCCTGATCTGATCTATTTTTTGTTAACTTTGCAAAATGTGCAGCCAACAAAATTCTGTCAGGCTAACTGTTTCAACAATTTCATGAAAACATGAACCATTCTGGTTCAGTAATATATCAGAACTCTTTCTTATTATTTGCTGAAAAATTGAATGCCCAAATCAATTTTCTGGGTGGATATTCAGATTCCACTGTCCAATACCTTTCCAACGCCTTCTCCCATGCTCAATTCTAAGTCTTGAGCACAAAGTTATGGTTATTTGAAAATTGTTCATTAATTTTTTTGTTCACATTTCAACTTGGCGCAACTTTGCGTTGTAATTATGCATTTTTGCACCTACTCCATTGGATTTTTCGTAGGATCTCAATTGGGTTTCCTCATATACACATTTAGGACACTCTTTCCAAGTTTCACCTCTTTCTGGGTTCTAGGTTACTAGTTACAGCCTGCTGAAGTTCTAGGCCAATTCGTGTTTTTGGTCTGGAACGCTACAGGTACCTTGTTTGCCATATTAAAAAGATTTATCATGCCCAGAAATTTAATTCAACTCTAGGAATGTATTTTATGGTTCAATATATTTCCATTGACTACTCCTGTGCCTCAATCTGATTCTGGAACAGAAAGTTATGGCTCTTTGAAGTTAGTTGGGTCTTAAAATTTACCCTCCACTGTTTATGATGTAACTTTCTCATAAAAGCTTTGTTTGTCGAATGGTTTACACCATTAGAAATCTCTCTCCAAGATCTTTTATTTGAATTGCAAAGACAAAGTGTGCCTTCATACACTTTATTCTCGTTGTTTTTGAGTTGCTAAAAACGCTCTTAAGGGCCTCAAAAACGTGCTACAAAAAGATGACGTTCAAAAAGTATAAAATGTCACAGAAAATCGTTGGTTTTTTGTTGTTGTTCACCCTCCAAACAACTTCGCGCACACAAATTTCAACTTGTACACATATATTTAGCATGCGCAGCAACACCACAAGGTAAATCATGCTTCGTGCACCTATAACTACCATGCATCACTTCTCTGTCGCGCCAATAACTGGTGCGCACTATTTTAGTGTCGTGCGCCAATATCCACCGTGCACAGTTTTGGTTCTTGCACTATTACCTGTTGCGTGCAATTTTTTCATCGCATGTTGATATTCTGTGTGCATTTCACTCTATGCACTGCATCGTGCCAAAGTTTAGTACGACCCCAGCGTGCACCAATACTCTGCGCGAACCATTAAATAAATTGTCACGCGACAACATATATCCACATTGCGCGCGCCAACCAAAATATTATACACTCTACCAATACTGTGCATACCACGTGTGCCATTATTATTTGTGTGCACACCACGCACACCTTATTATGCATATGCACACTGTGCAATGCTAAATTTAGCGAATGCACCTGCACACTAGCATTTTTCCGCGTGGCACCCAAAATTTAGTGTCTGCACCTGCACACCAACATTTTTCCGCACGGCACCAAAATTTAGCGCGCGCATTCGCACACCAACATTTTTCCACGCAGCACCAAATTTTAATGTGTGCACCCGCACACCAACCATTTTCCGTGCGGTGCCAAAATTTAGCACGCGCATCCGCACACCAACATTTTTCCACGTGGAGCCAGAATTTAGCATGTGCACCAGCACACCAATATTTTTTCGCGTAGTGCCCAATTTTTACATATCACAGGATTTTTACTGCGCATCATGCATTTTAGTGTGCCCACCTGTGCACATACATTTTCATGTGCATCAATTCCTCATGAATTCCACTGCATAAATTGGGGCTTTTGCTTAACTTTTACCCAATTTCTACCATAGACATTATGCATCTATGAAATTTATGAAATTTCACCCCGATAACAGCAATTCAACCTCTGTAACAACAAATTGTCATGGGTTGACATTTCTGTAACAAATTTTTTCCAAACTCAATTCACGAATTGAGAATTTTAATTACTAAATTCGCTCCATCTATCATGACTTCACTGTAACTTCAAATTGAACCCATTCTAGGTCTGAATTTGCTAGAACATATATTACATCAAGAATATCTCACCACATGGACAAATTTCCCCAATTTTCCCATGAATTTAACAACAGAAATTGGGGCTTTTTCCCAATTCTACACAATTGTTGTTAGTTTTTACCATGGACTCTCTGCAACTCGAAATTTGACCACTTCGAAATAAATCCTCTGTGAAATTTCGCTTCAACTCAACTTGCTCGGCCCATCCAAGATCAGTGTTGAAAAATGAAGCTTTAATACCATGTTGTCGCATCCCCGGCCATCCACGTCGGGGCATGCTACGCTAGAGAACGCTTTGTTCTCTCTACGAAACATATTGTAACATACCCAGCATCCAACTAAGTTATGCCACATAAATTTTCCAAACTGCATGCAATTAAAACATATACACATCGAACTATTATGGAACTTATATATATAACGTAAACAAACAAATGCATTTTGTAATTGCATGGATTCATACTGAAATAACAATAAACACATACATGAAGCATATACAGGAAATACCCATAGCTATAAAGACAATTATAACCACACATAGGATAAACCCATAAAAATAAACACGTATATAATAATGCAGCATGTAAATTTATCACACAGTTGACACTTATATTGGTAATAATATCACCAACTGTGTGCAGACCTTCCACGAACCTCCCAGCTTTAGACCACAGTGCTCATCACTCTCAGTAGTGGTTCACCCCCGAGCTGGGACTAAACTCTACCTGGGTAAAGGGATTCCTATCTAGGCTAACGGATCCTAGACAACAGGAAATACTTTGTCACAGGTTCCCACTCAAACTAGCATCCTATAGTCCCTCATTCCCCACATGCCTATCCCACCCCAAAAAGTGTGCCCCTTCTCTGCCCAACAGTCCTTCGGTTGCCCCACTTCCTTTCCGGGCTTCAGCAACAGGCTGGATAGGAAGTCTTAGAGCCCTGTAGCTGTAGTTTAGCACCTTCAGGAAATCAAAGCCCACCAATTGTCTCACCCAGAGATCAATTTCTCATGGGCCTGACAACCCGCCTCTTCAATATCCCACAGGCCTAAAAACCCGCTTCTTCAATCCATCTCCCAAGCTAACCAATTACACAAACATGTATGGTTACGAATATAGGTTCAGGTACAGTGATATGAAGGTATGGAAGATAGCTCAATGAGTGTGTGAATGCTCCCAGATGATTGATTGGATGACTGAATGATGGAAGGAAGAATGGAAAAAATGATGGGAAATTAACTAAGTCCAAACAATATGTATGCATGTCCCCATCTTGACACTTGTCATGTTGGGAGCTACTTTGGCCCACTTGTCCCCATATTTATAACTTAGGATAAAATAGCTATCCATACTTTATACTTTAAGAAATATTAATTTAATATTCCTTTTTGGCTTAAGCTCCCTGGCTTAGCCCCTTTTCCTTAAATTGTATCCCCCACCCTTTCCCTAACTAGTGGAGTTTATTCCCCCATACTCTTTTATTGTGGTCGGTCTGCACAAAACAATGTATTTTATATTAGTGTTGAGACATATACAAAAGTAGGCGCACTAGACTTTAACATCTAGGATCTCTAGCCTAATAATCACAAAATTAGCTCACCATCCTATAAAACACAACAAATACACAAGGGCTCCCTAGCCTCAAAATCGCGCGCATTTAAGTTGTTGCGTGTGGTATCCTAGAATGTGCACACTTCCTCATTTTATTGTACAGTACATGTGTGCACTATGCCATGAAAGGTGCATACAAAAATGATATCAAACAGGTCACTAGCTTAAGTACATTTACAATTGGTTTCGGCCTAGGGATATTACACTGTTCTTGTGCACACCATAGCATACATCAAGCTGCCAACCACTGATGAATAAGGGACCTTGGACATGTAGTATATCCCCTCTTGTGTCTTGGGACACATTTCCTTGGTTAATTTGAAATGTCTGGCCAGAGTACTAACTGATTTTTCATTTTTCATTCTAAACCTCTCCAACACCTTCTCTATGTACTCCCCTTGAAACAATGTCAATTTGTGATTTTTCGTGTCTCTTGTTATTCTCATACCAATGATTTTCTTTGCAGCACCCAAATATTTCATCGCAAATGAATTAGCTAATTTCCTTTTGAGCACATTTATATCCTGCATATTAGACCCTACAACAAGTATTTCATCTACATACAATAGCAATATAATATAGCTTCCATTTTGTAGCCTCTTAAAATAAACACAGTGATCAGAATGACATCTACTATAATGTTGTTCTATCGTAAACCTATAAAACTTCAAATACCACTTCCTTAGAGCTTTCTTTAGGTCATACAAGCTCTTCTTCAACCTGCATACAAAATTATCTTTCCCTTTGACCTCATAGCCCTGTGGTTGTTGCATACAAATCTCTTCATCCAAATCCCCATGGAGAAAAGTTGTTTTTACATCTAATTATTCAAGATGAAAATATTATACTACCACAAGATTTTAAATAGTCCTAATTGAAGTCATTTTAACAACAGGAGAAAATATTTCATAAAAATATATACGTTTCTTTTGTGAAAACCCCTTTACAACGAGTCTAGCCTTGTACTGATTTTTTCCTCCATCTTCTTCCTTCAACTTGTAAACCCATTTATTCTGCAATGCTCTTTTTCCTGCAAGCAACTAAACCAAATCCAAAGTTTGGTTATTTACCAAGGAATCAATTTCCTCTTTCATGCCTTGCTCACACTTATTTTTAGTGTCTACATGCATTGCCTCTTCATAAATTTATGGTTCACCAGAATCAGTCAATAATAAATAATACAATCAAGGAGAGTATCATTCAGGCGCTCTACTTAACTTGGTAGATATTCTAATGACACTTGCAGGAGTTTGAGGTACATGTTGCTCATGTTGTTGTACATTTTGATTTTTTGGTACCTTTGGAATTTCTTTTTTAGTTATCTCATCAAGCACTGTGTATTTTGGTTTTTTTTCTTCCTTTTTCCTTCCCTGCAATTGATGTTTATACATGACCTTCTCATTGAGTATGGAATCTCTACTCCTAATGATTTTTTTATTTTCATAATCCCATAAGCGTTAACCAAAATCATTAACACCATATCCAATAAAGGTACACTTCTTTGATTTTTCTTCAATCTTTGTTTTATTTTCTTTATCAATATGGACAAATGCTTCACAACCAAAAGTCTTCATAAATGAATAGTTTACCTTTTTACCTATCCATGCCTCCTATGGAATTCCACCATCCAAAAAACTTGAAGGTCCTTTGTTTATCTAGTAAACAATAGTATCTACAGCATCTACCCAAAACTGTAAGGGAAACCTTGCATGCAATCTCATGTTCCTTTCACACTCCATGATTGCCATGTTCATCCTTTCTGACTCACCATTTTCTAGTGGTGTTCCTAGAACTATCTTCTCTCTATGAATCCCATGGTATGAGCAATAATCATCAAACTCCTTGCTGCAGTATTCACCTCCATTTTCTTATCTAAGACACTTCAACCTTTTACCTGTCTCATTCTCAACCAAATCTTTCCATTTCTTAGAAGTGTCAAAACCATCAGATTTTTTTCAAATGCAATAAACCCAAGTTTTTCTATTTGTTTCATCAATAAAAGTAACATAATAACGAGAGCCACCAAGATATGATACATGAGTTGATCCCCATACATCTATATTCACAAGCTCTAACTTTTCACTCTTCTTTTCCTTTCTGACTCTAATAAATCTAACTCTCTTATGTTTTCCATAAACACAATTCTCACGGAAATCCAAATCAATTTGTTTAAGATCCACCAAAAAATTCCTCTTTTTAACTATATGCATCCCCTTCTCACTCATGTGTCCAAGCCTATGATTCCACAGTGATGTATCCACTCTTGTAGAAGCTAAAGAGATAGAAGAGTTACCATTACCAGTACACAAATACAATGTACCTACATTATCTCCTTTTTCTATCACCAATGATCCTTTAGTGACCTTCCACGCCTTATCTATAAATGTAGATATACAACCTTCACTTTCCAACTGCCCTGTTGAAATTATATTTTTTCTCAAATTTGGAACATGTCTTACCTCTTTTAGTAGACATGTATTTCCATTATTTTGCTTTATTTGTACCTTAACCATTCCAACAATTTTACATGGTGCATCATCACCCAAATGAACCTATCCAAAATCACCTTGAACATAATATTGAAAATGTTTCCTATGGGGTGTGGCATGAAATGAAGCCCATGAGTCTACTACCAAAGAATCAGTAATATTATCTAAAGAAAGAATCAAATCATATTGTAACACATCACCTACTACATTTGCTTCTTTATTTTTCTCATGTTGTCCATATCTTTGTTTCTTTGGAGCTCTACAATGTTTCTTCATATGTCCTCTCTTCCTACAATTACAACACTCTATCTTTCCTAGTCTGTATTTGTATCTTCCCTTCCTAGAATTCCCATGGTTCCCTATACTCTTTCCTCTTTCCTTTTTTCTTCCTCTGGTCTCCATGTTCAACACATTACCTGATGTCTCACCTGTGCTTTTCTGTTTCATTTCCTTGTTAAGGATAACACCAATAACATCATCAAATTTCAGAGTGTTTGAACCAGAGACAGAGTTACTTACAGCCATGACCAAGCCATTCTAACTTTCTGGAAATGAGCACAAGATTAGAAGAGCCCTAACCTCATCATCAAAGTTCGCTTTTACATAACTTAGTTGATTGGTAATCATATTAAATTCATTTAAATGATCTGCAATAGACCCACCTTCTGACATATTCATACTAAATAATCGCTTCATTAGAAATACCTTGTTGGGCGCCAAGGGTTTTTCATATAGTCTATCTAGTGCCTTCATTATATCCTTCATTATATTTTCTTTCAAAATATTGAAATACATTGATGTTGCCAGGCACAATCGTATTGTTCCTAGTGCCTTTCTGTCAAGAACCTCCCATTCTTTGTCCTTCGTGGTCATCAGATTCTTTGTTATTCCTCCCAATGGTAGGTAAATATCATTCTGATATAAATAATATTATATTTTCATATTCCATAGCTGGTAGTTTTCTCCATTAAATTTCTCAACCTTAAACTTTCCATCTTCAACCATTGCTCCCACTCGAACCAAGAAACCTCTTTTCCTACGAGTTACCTTTGTCTTTGATACCAGTTGTTAGAAAAACAGAATCATGAAGCAATAGAATAAAATAAATATGTAAATAAAACATATAAGATACAAAATACAATAGAGAAACAGATATGCATGGTTCACCCAGTGTGGGCTACGTCCACTAGAGAAATTTCCAGTTGCTTCATTTTTATGATCCATCAAAATGAGGGGATACAACCTACAGCACACCTGATGTAACTTTCTCTTCTTTCTCTCACATTATCCTCTCTCATAATACAATATTCACACACCTACACAGCGTAATACAATTCCCTCATAAAAGAGGGTTTCTTTCTAGGGAAAAAATCCCTAAAATAACTTTTATCGTCAGATTTGCAACCTTATAATGAATGGTCCAGATTGACTACGAAATTACAATATTTTACAAGGAAATTTTTCCCAAAATTTAGCTTCGAGGGTGTTTCCTTACCCTGGAACCCCTTGGCGATAGTTGTGGGGGGGGAATACCCCCCACACCCCCCCCGTTAGGGAATGGGGTTGAAGCACGACTGAAACAAACCTCAAAGTCAAGAAGATAATCGAGCTCCACAACCAATAGTTATGGCAAAGCTCAAATCTACAGTTTAGAGGTTAAATATCCATGATATTATATTTGTGAGGCTTTAGTGGCTTGAGTTATTTTGAAAATGATTTCAATTTTCAAACATGGAGAATTATAGTGAAAACATGTCATTTTCACTCCAAAGAAAATTGTGTCTTGCATTCTCCATGCAACTCTTGGAGTCAGGATACAAAGCATAAGGGTATTGAGAAGAATTGTCTAAAGAATTAAATATGATGCATTCTATGAATACCATTATAGGTAGCCACAGGAAAAATTCCATGTAAATTAATTGCTAAAAAATCAGATTCTTATGAATGATGCTCAATGGAATGCAAAGCACAAAAGGGAAAATTGAAAAATAGAGTTTTTTCATTGAATGTGTCATTATTAAACATCTCATATATGAATTCCATCCTACAAAGTATGAAATTTCATATATCGATTCCATTCTACAATAGGTATGGAAGTTTAAAACACTCCATTGTTTTTATACAAGTAAACATTTTTTTATTATGAACCCTAATTTCAAATTAACACAACATAATACCTGCTTATACATACAGGAGGGAGATTTGAACATTGCACTTTTCTCATATAAACTAATATCCATAAAGAACCATGATGATCAATCTGTAACCTAGTTGTAAGATCATAATCAAAAAATATTCCAGTCTGTTTCTTATTTGAATTGTGTGCCCAGAACCATGAAAATATCACTGGTTATCAACCCACATAAGATGATAACATTTAATGTTTTCCAAACTAGATAATTAGGACAATATTTAATATATGTATGTGCTATATGTTAACCATAGAGTATATCCATGAAGATATCACATGTGTTAATCATAAAGTGTAAATATAGATGGTATAAACAAGCACCAAGCTAACAAGATTTTTCTGGTCCTTTAAGCATATACCATTATCATTTAATGAAGATCAAACTCTATAGTTTTATATAGTGCACAAACCATTGCAAAGTGACAAAATAGAGGTAGAGTTCTCCATTTCTATGAGTGGGGTCATTGGACCCTTATTTGCATCGATTCACTGATCCACTTCTCTGAGGTAGAACCAATTTCATGTTCTTCAGCATTTTGATCCCAAAAAAGAGAGCTAAAGAGATGTTTTTCTTCTAACTTTGATGAATGTAAATCAAACGACTCTTCCAACAAGCCTTTGTCATATTCTTTTATATGAGTCAATCCATCAGAAGGAGATGTCTATTGTCTCTCATTAATGGTAGCTTCAGTAATTGATTTTGTACCAATGTTAAACTCATCATCATTATCTAATTTTTCATCAACAGTAGATTTTCTGGATGAATAAATATCCATGTCAATAATTCCACCATTATTCAGATTCACAAGGGATGATATGTCATTACTTGTGAGAGGGTTGTTGATGGAAGTATTGGTTTTCATACGGTTATTACATGTGAGTCTATAGTGGAAAAATATGCCCAAACACCCCTGGAAAATGTGCCCAGGTTGGTTGTAAATGTTCTAAATTGATCCCCCCTCATTTCAAGTAAATATCAGATTAAAGAAAACCACCTGATCTATCAAAATTATAATTATGGTTTGTTCTTCTTAATATATAGATTGTAGCAACCCTAGCATGTGCATCTTCTTTTCCATAATCTTTTGTCTTCTCACTATGTTGGTCTAGGTGTCAAAATAGGTCTTGAAGATGCATTTACATCCAGTAACCATTCATTCCATTTGTTGTATGGATTTCCAGATGAAAATATGGCATAAGGTCCCTCAACAAAATGCATCAAATCCATTAGTTGGGGGAGAAGATATCCTTCGAAATTCCACTCAATGTGTGTTGTCAAGGAACAAAACATCCCCTTCAAATTTGCAATGATACCAGTCATTGGTGTTATATTCTAAATAAAACTTTGTCATATCTTCAAAATAACTTCAGGGGAACCCTAATGTTACCCAACAAAATTGTGGGTAACAATTCCATAACTTCAACTTCATCCAATATATGAGAATAGTAAACCAAATATAATAAAGTGGGTCTGACAACAATAGCATATAAAGCTTAACTTAAGGTCAAATTTTGATGGAGAACAGTTTCCTTAAGAATTCTATCGTAACTTCATCTCCTTGTCTGAGAAAAAGGTAACACACTTCTTCGAAGCATAATGACAAAATTCTTCCAATATGTCCCTGTTTGTGTTGTCAATTGTAAAATGACTGATCTGGTTCACTCATTTTAAGTGACTTGGTAATGATTTTAGGGTACTCTAATCTGACATGTAGTATCAAAATATGGGGATAATGGAAGATAAACAAAAATACAAGAATGTGGGGATTGTAAATCACAATCGTCAATCACAAAGGATTAATTTTTATCCAATTAATATTAACATATAGGGTCCCACTTCTATCTTAGGGAGCCATTGAGACTCTTGTTGTCTTTTGGTTCATTTTTACATCATATCACAAGTTATAATACTTGATAGATGTGTATTATATTTATTATAGACCTCAGTACAATAAATAAATAGAGAAACTATCATTTATCCTCTTGTGGATATCCATCTCTTATTATTGAAGTTGGCCATATATGAATGAACATGGATAGGATGTTCAATATCTTGGAGTGTTATATCCTTCAAAGTTGATATTAAAATTTATATAGGAATAAAATGAGTGTTTTGAGACTCTCGAGTCCCTTTAACTTGTTCTTAAGTTGTGGAAAATTCCTCTGTAACTGTAATTTCTGACCCATTTTTTATGCATTGTATTATTTTTTATCCTAGCCTTTGTTTGGAAAGTTGTTGTAAAATTTTTATTATATTATAATTCTAATCCATTTATAAAAAATGAGAAATTCACTTGACGTAAAACCACTTAGGAACTGATACAACTTAGAAAGGACTATTATCATGTTTATAACATCAAGTACAAAGAGAACAAACTCTGTACCCCAGAATATGGTATAGTTCTCATGAACTTGCTAATAAGTTATGACCATCGTCAACAAAATACATATCATCTTCCTGGTTAGTCATTTTTGCAAATGAGACGAATTTTTCAAAATAAATATCGACTATTTATTGATATTCATGTTTGTAAGAGAACACATTCAATGTGAAATTGATGGCTAAAGTATATATTAAATAAGTGGCAATTGAGAAAGATTAAGGCTATATGTGTAGGGAGGGATTCAAAATTTTGAATTATTGAATTGAGAATAGGTATGGAATTTTTTATTTTTTGCAGTTTAAACACAGTTAGGAAAGTGTTTAATAGGTTATGATAGGTTTGGGGTGAAATAGGATATATAAAAGATCCTCCAAACATAAAATTTAACTTGGCATGGATTCCAGTTCCATTATTGGATGATTTAAAACAAATTTACTCAAAATGTTTTGGTCTTAAACATTTTATGATTTCTCTTAGAAAAACTTTTGCATTTGGGAGTGGATGTTTCAAAGAGGAAAATGCCTAGATGAATCTACATAGTGTTGATATATATACATCACAGAAAGTCACACCCTATTTATTTGTTGCAAGTTTTTGTGTTTTTCCACATTAGTGAAACATAATCATTTGAAGTCTATTAAGACAGGTATTGATATAGAGAGTCTTGGCCTAATTTCCTTTTCATTTGTAGCATTATAGTGAATTGCAACATGTATTGATTTAGAGAATGGTAACCTACTTGATTTTTCATTTGTAGGATTAGGGTGAAAGTTTAATGTGTACATGTGTGAGGATGTTTGTCTACATGGCTAAAGATTAGTGAGCCATCCATGAGTGAATATGTTTGTCTACGTGGATAAAGATGGTTAAAATTTCACATTCAATTATTCATGTAAATAATGGGGTCACCACAAGAAAAAGCTCCAAAAATAAATAAAGTATTAGTAAAATTGATTCACTTCAATAGTTTTTTATACATAATTGTGATTCCAATGAGCACGGGACATCTAGTTTATGTGTTGTCATGCAGATGATATGAATTTTAGATGTGAGGATATTAAATACTTATAAACATGCTAGCAAAATTCTTGTAAAAATGTTGGAAATGTGTTTTGGTAGATATCCTTAAATGATTGATGTTATTGAGCCTATACCTATATACCATGGTCTCTACATTTTAGAAATCTTGGGGGATAATTTCTTTGTGTGGCTTCATTGGCCTCAAGACTCTTTTCCATTTTTAAAGGAAAAGTTAGAGAATTTGATTTCATTAAAAAGATAATAAATATAAATACATATAAAGATTATATATTTGGTAGGAATTTATTAATTTTATGTTATTTCTCATGCAGGTTTCACTTTTGGCTTCTAGATCGATTTAAAATTTCAATTGTGGAATAATTATTGAAATTTCAAACACCAATCGTGGGAAGAAAATATCAAGACAAAATGATCTATCATCATACTTTCAAATATCTCAATCGAGGATCCACATTCTCTTCATTATTCGATATATTTTGAGCAACCTATCACTAAAATAGATGTCAACTCTTGTGAGAATGCATCTAATATACAAATAATAGATGACGGAATGTGTTCCTCTAGTGATCAAAGTGAGATAAATGCATTTTCACCAGAAATTGGCAGTACAAATGTCGAAAATATTTCATTGAAAAAGAACACAACCAATTCATGAAAGGGACAAAAAGGCCAATGAGACATAGGGAGAGGATTCCAACCAGATTAGGTCTCAAAATTTCCATTTATTGAACCAATACCTCCAAAAAATGATAAAGAGAAACCAAAAGTTAGATGCAATATATGTAGTTGGAAGATTGGCATGCCAACGACATTTCAGATGAAGTTAGATATAATATATAAGCATGTAGGAAAGGTGTATGAAAATAAAATTGTAGATGGCGAGGAGAAATATGTTGTCAAATGGAAATATTCTGAGGAATCTCAACATGTCAAATATGAAGATGAATATAATAAATATTTAATAAGGAAAAAATCAAGGCAAGTGGAAGAAGCATCACATATCTATTCGAAAATATGATGGAAATAAATTTTCCATCCAAGACAATTCAATTAAGCATTGTATTCCACATCTTATATAAAGGTCATCCTATGACAGATTATTTGGATTATATGAAATATCTATACTTTCTTCAAATTTCAAACTTTCCATATTCTCATTGGTCTTTAACGAGTGCTTGGGAATGGGAAAAATATATATCTCAAGTAGAAAAGGATGATATGAAATAGAAGATTGCAAATGCTAGGTTTTTGTCATGGTCTTTGGATTAGGTTACAACTATTGATAATACTTAATGGATATGTATGAGTATTTATATGGTTAATGACAATATTAGGCACTCCTATCTACTTGGGGTTCATAAAATGAGGGAGAATTCTACAACTGAAAATATTTATGAACTTGTTATTAATAGTTTGAAGGAAATTGGTGGTATGGATCATTTAATGATCACAAAAATGTCGATATGTGTTGGAGAGGATTGTTAGGGACCTAACCTACCTAAACCCTCAAGTGGGTAGAATAATAGATTTTCATGTAATAAAGGTCAATATCAATAATGCCTAGCAATAAGGAGGAATAAGTCAAAAGTAAGAAGACCTAAAGAAGTTTTCCCTTCTAGAATGATCTTCCTCTAGATTGTTCTTTTGGATAGATAGATTTAGTATAAATAGGAGTAGAGAGTATGAGAAGTTTTGTCTTGAAGAACTATTGTAATAGAGCTCTACTTTGTTATAGGTTCCCCCCTCGAAGAGGCAAGTGAACCTTGTTTCCTATCACTAAAGGTATAATTCTGGTGTTGTGGTTCCATATAATTTGTTGTTTTGTTGTTATATTTGTAGTATTTTTGTATTTTGTTTCTATCTCGATGTTATTTTCTTCATTTTTTCTCTTCTCTGCTAATATAATAGACCCGGTACCTTACAAGTGGTATCAGAGCACTCTCCTTGGAAGAAAATTGTGGGTTAATTTTTTTTTCAGGATAGAGACGTATTCAGGCATCTTAAAGCTACAGAGATTTGTCGTTATGCACATAAACCCAAGGTCGGAAGTAATACACGTAGGAAATACAAGTGGTACTCAAGCACACATCTGTTGGCCACCCTTACAACCCATGTTGGTACCTCTTCGAGTGGTAGCGCATCAGAAATCACCTGTATACGAATCGACCTAGATCTCATGAAGACCTCCGTAGATAAATTGATTGGCCACCTGATTGCTATAGTTCCACTGAGAATATCACTCACAAAGATACTCTCTAGTACCTGGGTATTCGGGTAGTACGACTAAGGGAACGATCTAGCATCCTTAATTGGTGCCCTGAGATATTGGGTCGAGTATTATTGTTGGACCCTGCTTTTATATCAGAGAGCTATAGCATAGGGAAAACCCTTCTCTGTATAAACCATGAATACCCTACCCCTTGGGATGGAAACAAAAACAGAACAGAAAATATCTATTGTCGTGCAATTGTACCTTCTGCATTATGGTTTCGAAATTACTACACATTTCTTCCTATTAAGCATTTTGTAATTTCCTCACTGTAGTATTATTCAGGCCAGAGTATAACTCCATAGGAGTAAAAAACAAATAGTATATTAGTCTCATCGGCACACTTATTTGGGACCTATCCCTTTGGATTCCCCTTTTCTCCATGATCTCAGTCATACATTTCATTTTTATTCTTTTTTTCAGTGGACCCGACCCCTTCTCACCTTCCCTATTTTTATACCTATTCCATTATATTTCCTTTATTTCCCTAATTGTCATGGTACATATCACTTATAAGTCCTTTTTATGGTCCCACTCACCCATTTTTCCTTACCTGCACTCCCCCTCTCCAAATGGACACCACTCGCAACCAAGACCTGCAAGATTCCATCAATCAAGCCCAGGACTCCATCCAACATGTGACATCTGAGATTGGATCTACCAATTCTCACCCTGCACAATTCGAGACCCAAGTCCAGCACAAATTTGACACCATGGAAGCCAAATTCATGAACCAATTTAACACCCTCCAGTCTTTTGTCAACCAGTTGTTGAATCGCACTCTGAGTCCTTCCTCCTCGGACTAAACAAACATTGTTGATTCCTCTCATTATCTTCATTTTCAATCCAAATCCTTTCATCGTGACCCCCATCTTCCCCACGTTGAGGTCAATAAATTTGATGCCTCTGATCCTACGGGTTGGGTCACTCAAATGGAGAATTTTTTTTCTCTGCATGGTATTACTGATGAATTGGCCAAACTTCACTATGTTGTCCTCTATATAGATCATGAATGATGGCAATGGTGGAAATGGCATAAAAATTCACGTCAAGGGTATATTTCCTAGAGCCATTTTGTTGCATATCTCTATGACCGCTTTGACACTTATACCCACTATCTTGGTCGTTTTACCAAATTGAAACAGTCAAGCACAGTGGAATAATTTATAACTTATTTTGATCATTTGTCCTTTTGAACTGAGGGCATGTTAGATTCGTTCTTACGTGAATGTTTTATCAGTGGACTAAAGGATGAAATCTGATCCTAGGTTCTCATGGCATGCCCTCGGACTTGGTTGGAAGCAACTAAATGTGCTAAAGAGGCCCAACAAGTTGTTTTTTCCCAGAACAAAAAACCCTCTTTTGTTCCTCACCCTTGACCCACTAATATAACCCATCTTTCACTCCCCTCAAGGTCCAAAAATTAACTAGGGATGAAATGTTTGAACGCCAACTGAAGGGTCTTTGCTATAATTGTGATGAAAAATATTTTCCGGGGCACAAGTGTAATTAACAAAAACTTTGTATGGCCATTTCCGAAGATGTTCCTAAATAAGATATGACAGTTCCCCTTGTTGAAGATCCCTCCCTTCCCGATGTTACCTAGGAGCTGGTTGATCCACCTGAAGTTGACCCACTCATTTCCTTGCATGCCCTCGCTAGCTTCTCTAATCCGAAAACCCTCAAGCTCATTGGCTATATTAAGCATAGGAAGGTCATCAACCTTGTTCACAGTGGTAGCACCCACAATTTTATTCATCGTTGCATAGCCCTGGAAACCAATTGATATATTCATGTTGTCAATAATTTTCAAATCCTGATAGCCAATGGTGGGTCCATGAAATGTGGTGGGCATTGTGAAAATGTATGTCTTCAAATTGGACATTACCACCTGAAATATCATATGTTTTCCATTGAAATGGGTGGTTGTGACATTTTGCTAGGCATTGAATGGTTACGCACTTTGGGTCCCATTCTTATGGATTTTAAGGACTTAACCATGCAATTCCAATAGGAGGGACAAAGGTATCACTTCCAAGGTCTCACAATTGGTTCTCCTGAGATCATCAGCTCCCATCGCATGGAAAAGCTCCTCAATAAAGGCCACTTCGGTATTATTTCTCAACTCCATTCTATTCAAGTGGTTGAGACACCCTATGTGCATCCTGACCTCCAAGTTATTCTCTCCAAACATCAAGTTGTTTTTTCCACTCCTCGAGGACTTCTGCCTTCTCGTGGTGTTCATGATCATTCCATGCCCCTTTTTCCTGGCATTCTTCCTCCCAATGTTTGCACTTATCGTCATCCCTTTGCCCAAAAGAATGAAATTGAGAAAATAGTGTAGGAAGTTCTCCAAGCAGGCGTTATTCACCCCAGTACCATCACTTATTCTTCTCCTATGGTCATGGTACTTAAGAAAGAAGGTAATTGGTGCATGTGTCCTGAATTTTGTGCCCTTAATAAACTAACCATCAAGGACAAGCTTCACATTCATGTCATTGATTATCTCTTGGATGATTTGAGTGGTGCTTAGTACTTCACTAAACTTGATCTGTGTTCTGGATACCACCAGATACGTATGCAAGAAGATGACATTCCCAAGACTTCCTTTTGAAATCATGAGGGACACCATGAGTTCTTGGTCATTCCCTTTGGCCTGTGCAATTCCCCCTCCACCTTCCAAAGCCTCATGAATCATGTTTTCCATCCTTTTCTCCATCATTTTGTCTTAGTTTTCTTTGATGATATTCTCATCTATAGTAAAACTTGGCAATCCCATCTTGCCCATGTGGATCAAGTCCTCCATCTACTCTCTCAGCATCAACTTTTCCTCAAACACTCTAAATGTGCCTTTGGTGCCTCGAAATTCAAGTACTTGGGTCATATTGTTGGAAAGGTTGGTGTTCGGGAGGATCATAAGAAGATTGAAGCAATGCAGGATTGGCCTCACCCCAAGAGTATCAAAATCTTACGTGGTTTTCTGGGTTTAACATGATATTATCGCAAGTTTGTTCAGAAATATGGAAATATTGCAGCGCCTCTCATTACTCTCCTTAAAAATAATTCTTTCACTTGGAATCCCATAGTTGATCAGGCCTTTCAAGCCTTGAAGGTGTCTATGTGTACTACTCTAGTCTTGGCCCTTCCTGATTCCACAAAGACCTTTTTCCTGGAATGTGATGCCTCCGAGAGAGAAATTGG